>VYZX01016105.1:35663-74412 GCA_013401335.1 Brachypteracias leptosomus | reverse complement strand
GACAGTGTGAAGAAAGGTGTCTGAAGTAATGGCTTTGGGCTATTTAAGGGACATTGGAATCAGAGGATGGCAGCAGATTGAAGCAGACTAGATCTATCACTGATCTTGGTAAAGGACACCAGATTTTAAATGATGATACAAGGTAGAAGACAACTAGAGACCACCCATTGGGCAAGTAAATCCTTGTGCTATTAGTTAAAGCATCAAATCAGCTCACAGCATCTGCCAGGGGAAAAGATGAGCTGAGATGGGGTAAAGGTAGTAAATAAGGGAAGGGTCCATTCTGATGCTCCTGCTTTGTGGGGTCAGCACTGCCTGAAAAATTAAATCAGATTTGTAATTCTGGATCAGCTATTCACAGGTCAGACAGGATTGCTTCTTACACGGAGGGCAGGGAGGGGAGGAACAGCTTTCCTTCCAGACAGCTAAGCAAAAAGGCTGAGATGTTACATCCAGTTACCTCAAACCATGAGACATGCTCCCCGCAAACTAAACCCCACTCTTTTGGTTTCAAATTCCACGTTGTGTTCTGCTTTGTCAAGCAGTTCCTCCTCCCACTCTCCTGTTCTGCTATCTGAGACATGCTGAAAACATTCAGGTGGAATGACCTGACAGTCTAGTAAGTCTCTTCCACTTGTCATATCAAATACAAGTGAATTATGTCTTCTTATCAAACATACACCGTGAGCTTTGGATAGATACACGCAACTTGTGAGCAATTATCAGGAAATGTAAATTATTAACAATTGGCAGCAGTTTACTTAATTCAGAGATGTCCCAACTACTGAGCATCTGGAGGGGAGGCAGTGCACATGGAGGGCAGTATTTTAATAATTTACTTAGAGGCCAATGGCGGGTAACAAATTTTTATAATGAATTTTTATTCCAGCTGGAGGGGAAGAGGGAGAAGAGATTAGACAGAGCTGTCCTGTGGGCAGGATCTGGTCCCAAAAGAGATCAGCTGGGCAGCTTGCTCTAAATAATACCAATAAACAGGAATGGCAAGTTTACAAGAAAGACCCCGAACAGCTATGACCTTGATCAGTGAACAAATGGGTTCCTTTGTAAATATACACAAATTTTCATCATCTGCACTGCACAGTAGAAATAAATGCAAGCTAACAAAGGCTCTTAGAAATGCAGCAAACAGATCATTTCACAAATGCATCTTTCCCCCCTTGGCACTGCACCATTGAAATACTTGCTTCACTCACATAAGTCTGAAAGATCAAGGTTTCAGTGTTTGCCTTTGCTTTTCCCACTCACTTTTTTTTTTGCCAGAGCAGTTAATGGTTTTGTTTGATCAATTTTGGAAAGGAAAATATTTCTGCAGAAGGAAACAAAAGCTCATGGTATGGCAGCCACATGCTAATTAGAAGCCACTGAACACTGAGGACCTATGCTAAGGATCTACATCCGAGCTTTCCCAGCGGTCAATCAGTAACTCCTACTTAAGACACAGGAACTAAAGAAGACAGTCCAGTAGCCTACTTCCAAATCATGCACTTAAATGTTTAGAGATATTTTTCTGTACTCCCATCAGTTCTCCCAGTCATCCCACACTGTCTGTTCCTCCAGCACCCTTTATTTCTATGCACATTTCAACCACGCTATTTCTCTCCCCAGAGTTTTGGCTCCAGCACTCTGGTTCAGCAAGAGCTGACAGTGATTTACAAGTCCTGCTAGACTTGGCCTTTTAAAAATACTCACACTATTGGCAAGAACATAAGCTTTAGATGTGTATGTGGGAAAGGTGCAGATATTCCCTCGGCATCCCAGTCCTTCTGTTTTCAGAAACACCCGTTAACCAGCAGATACCGGACTACCAAGGTCACATCTCCTTGGCAGTAGCAAACTTTCAGCACTTGTGCATCCCCAAGTGACCTTGGTGATAGCCCACACACCTGCTCAAGCAGCTGTTGTCCCCTTCCTCACCAAGTTAACTGTGGCTTTGAAACAGTGAGGCAAAGGCAAATATTGCCATTCCCTCCACCTCAATGCAAAGGAAAGAATCTCTTTCCATTTGATTTCCATTTTTCTATTGCTTGTAGCATCCCAGACCACTCTCTGTTACCTGAGAGGCATCACACAATCACTGTCTCTCAATTACTCAAAACAATTGAATGCATTTTAGTAATATTTAATCAGGTTAAAAAAAAAATCCAGTAATAAACTGGGAATTACTATGGACTGCTGTTGAAACATGGAAGGATACGGCGGGTACTTCAGGTTTTAAAAAGGCAGATAAAAACCACCTAAACACACTAAAAACCTTTCACATCACCAACGCACAGGGTGGTTCAGTTCAGATTTCTAGTGCCAGTGTTTTTCCTGATCCAAGCTGCCCCATTTTGCCTTCATATCAGATGTCTGCTGGATATTGGTATTTAACAGCATTCAGCATTAGCAAGGATGTGCAGCTGCT
This sequence comes from Brachypteracias leptosomus, assembly GCA_013401335.1. NCBI lineage: Eukaryota > Metazoa > Chordata > Aves > Coraciiformes > Brachypteraciidae > Brachypteracias > Brachypteracias leptosomus. The sequence continues at coordinate 71,987 of VYZX01016105.1, read as the reverse complement.
CCCAAGCTCATGCAGGAAGGAGACAGCCTGCCTTTTTTGAATTCCAAATTGATAAGAGGAGGTCACTGAAAGAATTAATAAACAGGAAGATGAGAGAGTGAGTTGAGAGGAGCTGGGTTAGAGATAAAACATGAATGGGAAGAATAAGCAGCAGGGAACAGGTTATAAGGTACAAACGATACAAAGCCTGCAGTAAGAATGGCAGCGAGCAATGCAAACAGCACTGTGTTCTGGTAGTAATAGATCCGTGCAAATGGAGGCAACAGGTTGAAGACTAATCTCTTTAACCTCTAAGACTCTCCCTGCACCCCAGTTACTGTGGTATTGTAAGTGAGTCGGTTCCTTTGAATCAGTATCAAGGTGGCTTTGTGCATGAGGTCACCAGAAGGAAGGGAAAAGTCCAGCTCCACACTTTGTATTTATGAAGCAGCCTGCTGGGGATAGACATGGCAATGAAAACCCTTCCAGGTGCACTCCCCAGCTGAGCGTTTCCCTGCATGTAGCTTCCAAAGATGGAACACAGAAAGTATTTCCCACATTAAGGCTTCTCCAGATAGCACACTTGCACTTACCTCAGTATCTCAAAGACATGAAGTTCTTGCTGTGCTACTTGGAAACTAAATCTAATAGGCTGTATCAGTTTTCTTTTAATAAACAGGATTTTTCATTATCTATCATTGCAAAATAAGCATAGAGGAAAATAAACAATAGTTTGAAAAAGGAAGTCATAGCATACACAGACTATTCGAATTCGATTTCAAGTGATCTTTTCCCAGCTGCATATCCAAAATTTGTACTTTAAAGAAAATGTTTTAATTGTACTTTTTTTCAGGGAGAGAAAAGTCTCCAACTGGCTTCCTCTGCAGTGCTCATGGAAAGTTTTAAGTCTCAGCATTGGCTCTTAATAAGTTCCTACTCTTGTTTCTTCCTCAACTTGGGTCAAGCTAGTACTGGGTCTCAAGAATTAAACATTTTTCTGTTCGCAGCAGCTTAGCTTTTGAATACACAAACTCATGGAATCAATCTTGACCCTGTTCAGGAAATATTTACAAAATATGAATATTAGTCAAAAATAAGAACCATGTGTTTGAAACACTTCTAAATCAATCCTAGACAGGTAGTGAAAGCAGCACCATGACCCAGCTCCACAAGAAAAGTTAAGGGCAGTGATACAAACACCAGCAGGTTTAAGGTAAGCACACAGGTCTGGGAGTACTACTCCCACTAAAGAGGTTGGTACTGAAAAATTGGACTCCCATTAAACATGGCAGTTCAAGCCAACCCACACAAAATGCCAAAAAGATGTGTGAAATCTCACATCCTCCTCAGCCCCAGACACACTCCTGCAATTCCACCTAGGACTGCATAAGCACTGGGATCCCAAACTCTTGCATCATGACACCAATTTTTACTCCATAACAGCTTAGCTGTAAAAGGACTCAATCAGGAGGACAAGGCAGACTATAAGATCTCCTGAGCCTGCCGGGATTGACACCAGCCTCCTCTGAATTCCATCTCAAACACACCTCCAGTGGGACAAATATAATAAATAAACAGTTGGTGGTAGGTCCCATGGTAGGATGGACATTAACCTGGCCATGTTCTCCCCAGGAGACTCAGAAGTCACCTGTATCTGCTATGTTCTTACAACAGGAACAATAGTGAGTTGCTCACCACTATACAAACCTAACAAAGAGGTAGCAGTTACATTTTTCCATAGTATCAAGACTGGATATGCACCAATTGAACAAGAACTAAAATTCTCTGCAAGGCAGGATGGATTATGACACGTTCTCCCCATTCTCTTCCTCTACAAAGAAACTTCCCATTTCACCTTTCAGCTTCAGCAATTGACTTTTTTCCCCCCAATTGCCTAATCTTTTTCCAGATAATACATACCCATAACACAATGCTAAATGTCAACACCAGTGTCACCCACCCTGATCTGTGACTTTAGGAAACAATATCAATCTAGTTATGTAGGAGGAAGGGGAGCTACATTAGACATCTTATTCTATTTTATGTTACTTCTGTATAACTGATAGCTATTCATCCTTTATCTGACTCCAGATCTTCTCCACTCTCTTAGTATCTGGCTATAATTGTTGTTTCTACAAGATTTGATGCAATGGAGACCAAGCAGAATTTCTACTTGTGTCCAGAGTAAGAAAGTGCAATCTTGTGGTACAGCAAAAGCAGCAGATTTTGTAGAAAAATACTATAAAGACTGGTTTAAAAGCATTATGCCCTGGGTATTAAAGGCACACAATTCTAAGGAAATTTTTTGTTTTCTTGATCCTCTCATCTTGGACCTTAAAAAGGCAATCATAATCTTATAACATGGGGCTGGGCTAAAATCATCTTGACACAATTTCCTCAGTATTGAGGACCTGTACCAGAGGATAATTTCAGACCAACCATCCTGAGAACAATTAAAGTCATATTAAAAACTGAATAAGAAACTTTTACTAGAAAAGGAATAAACAAAAAAAGGCTCCTACAACAAGAAACCACCACAAGAAACAACACACCACAAGAAACCCAAACTAGAATATATGAATTCCCTCACAATCGAGGATGGAACAATAATGTAACATGAAAGATGAGTAGAGTCCAACACTTCTTGCCACTGGAAAGCCTGGCTCCAAGGAACAAACCCCAGCTTAGCAACTTGGGCCAAACACAACTGCCACAGGGCAGCACATAGTATGGCCAGCAGGACCAGGGAAGTGATTTTACCCCTGGACTTGGCACTGGTGAGGCCACATCTCGAGTACTGTGTCCAGTTTCGGGCCACTCACTACAAGGACATTGAGGCACTAAAGCATGTCCAAAGAAGGGCAGCAAAGCTGGTGAAGGGTCTAAAGCATATGTCTTATGAGAGGCAGCTGAGAGAATTTGGGTTGTTTAGCCTGGAGAAAAGGAAGCTAATGGGAGACCTCATTGCTCTCTACAACTCCCTGAAAGGAGGTTGTAGAACGGTGGGGATCGGTCTGTTCAATCAAGTAATAAGCGGTAGGACAAGAGGAAATGTCCACAAGTTGCATCAAGGGAAGTTTAGATTGGATATTAGGAATAATTTCTTTACTGAAAGGGTTATCAGTCATTGGAAAGGGTTGCCCAGGGCAGTGGTGGAGTCCCCATTCCTGAAGGTATTTAAAAGACTTGTAGACGTAGTGCTTAGGGATATGGTTTAGTTGAGGACTTGTCAGTGTTAGGTTAATGATTGGGTTCAATGATCTTAAAAGACTTTTCCAACCTAGACAATTCTGTGGTTCTGTGACAGCTAAGGGACACCTATCATCCTTCTGCCTACTGCAGCAACTGTAGATGTACTCCACCAGCAATACAAGTATCAGCTGCACTTCTGATGCATTCATCTGATCCTGCTCACAATGAGGTCAGCAGCAAAACTCTCAGATGACACTGGAGCAAGATGAAACCAACTGTGACAATTTTAGTGTTTGTTTATATATTAAAGTAAAAGCAAATTACTACTTTTCCCTGACCTACAGGACATGATGAAGCAATGCTCTGCTCAAGTGAAATATAAAAGAAACTTCCCTGAGTGTCAGAAGCAAAGGCTCTTGGAGACAAATTATCCTGATGGCTGTTGAGGAACATGAGGCTATGTACCCACACAGGGTATAGGTCCAATGATTGGGCATCTGATGGTAAAGCAAGTGAACACAGGGGTCTGACCAGAGAACTTGACCACAGAGGCCACGAGTGCCACTTCAGTGCTCCATCTGGGTTCTAGCCCTGGCTGCAGCTCCATGAGTTGCTGGCTGATGTCACACGCAGGAATTTGGCAGTGCATGCACTTCTGCTCAGCATTGGAGTCCCCGGAGACCTGCCCTCCCTTGGACATCTGGTTGAAGTTAGCCTTAAGAATCTTAAACTATTTTTAGTCTCAAATTCAGGCTTTTTAAACTTCTTGTTACAGATCTCAAACCAGCAGAAATGCTTACAGGCAGACCAGTTTTAAGGGCTGTGTCTTGTTCAAACCATGGCTTAGTTTGCTGGTTTGTTTTGCGTTTTTCTTTTAAATCATAGAACCAATTTCACGTAGGCAACTTGACATCCCATCAGCAGGGACAGCCACATGATTTGGGAGCCCAGAGATGTGAAACACATCTAGATTAATAACTGACACAGGCCTGAGACAGTCTCTGGCAGTGAGGCCACCTGGCATAGAAACCAGCAGCTGCATCCAAGCTCTGTACTGGGAACGGTCCCTGGTTCAAGCTGACTCACAAATCCTGTCTGGGGACTGTTTAACACTGTGCGAATTGGCTTGTGGCAAGACCAGTGCCTGGTACCAACAACCATATGGTACAGCCAGACAGATCCCCGTGCTTGAAAACATACTTTTGTGCTATTTAATTTATTAGAAATATAGTCATGATAGCAACCGGTCCTGTGTTCAGCTGTTCGTTTCTCCCAGCTGGTTCATGCAGTCATTGAAAAAGGAAACAATATTGATCCTGCTGAAGTCTGCCCTACATATACCACACTGTGCAATACTGTCCTTGTTCAGAAGAACTGGAAAGTTGGAAGAACAAGGGGTTTGCTGTCTCTGCTCATTGGAGCTCTCCTTTCTTGTTACATTGCACACCACAGTAATATCTCAAGATGTTTCATATTTTCCCACTTTCCCTTCTTCACTTTTATTAGCCTGCGGTCAGCGTAAAGGCATCGGCCAGCAACTGAGTACACAGCAATTTCTGGCTTAGAGGCATCATACACAGCAATAAAGGGAAATCAAACTCAACACAAAAAGAGGACCATTGCCAGGACAATGCTTCAGAGTATCACAACGGCTGGCTTGCAAATCAGGAGCCTGCCTGCAAACACAGGCAGTCTCATTTATTTCTGGAAAAATACTGTTGAGCCCTAGGTGTCAATACGTGCACACACACCGCTTTTTGAAACCTCCGTTTGCACTTTTTCATCCACGTGCAAAATGCTGGAACACAGATCACTAAGCTACCCACGTCATTTGCTTTTCCCACATCCAGAATTTTTGTCAAAATGGTTATTTACCTATTTCTCTCATATCACTTTGTATACAAAACACTTGCCTACACAGCTAATAATCCAGGTTTTGTGATTCAGAGATGAATAACAACTACACTTGTTTCTAAAAGAATTTGGCTCTTTAAACCATGTAAAAATGTCATGTTCATGTCAAAAAGTGCACGTGAACATGGTTTTAGAGGAAAGGAAACACCTTTGCTTTAAAGACACTGACCAAGGCAGATCAAGCCATTTATTAGGTTTACCCACGTTTCCTGCTGGTGACCTCAACATTTGCAGTCCTTGGGCCATTCATTTAGACGCGTTCACACCTTGTAAAACACAGACGGCAATGTTCATTCCCAATTCCTCAACAAAGAGTTTAAGTTGTTGAGATTTTAGAAGGATGAATATAAGCTGTGACGAAAAAGATGCTTTGGATAGAACTAGTTGGGAACTGAGACTTCTTGGCTTGGTTTCCTGTTAATGAAAACTTAAGGAAATCCTCAGCTAGCGTATCTCTTATCTACTAAAGAATGTACTGGGGTGGAAGGAAAGAAGTGAAAGCATCCTAAAATCACAGAGGAGCTTTCGGAATTCCGATAAAGTTCATGCATTTTCAGGCACTACAGAATGTAATTTTTTTTAAAACAATCAGTACATTCATAACACCCTTTCCCTCCAGTATCTGATATGGGTTAGTCACAGTGTTTGAGGAAAAGTTAACTCTGGAAACCTAAGGACCATGGTCACCAGCATTTATAGCATGTCTTGTTTAACAAAAACCCCTTACTTTTGCTTTGAATCTTACACTCCAAAAGCAATACTTTGGAACTGAATTCGTAGTACAAACTACTGCGGCACTTCCCACCGTCCCACTGGTCAAGTGCTTCCCTACCATACCAGAAGCCATAAAATGTATACAAAGGGGAGCATGAGGTGTCAAACAACAGAGGTCCCAAATGTCCCCCAGAGCACCATCCACAGTGACGCAGGCCACAGAAACCCTGCCTGAAGCAGGGCTGAAAACACATCTCTGCAACAGCCCGTCACACTCAACTGGGCTCCTCACCTGCCAGCATTTCACAGTTCAGGCTGCCACAGGACTCCATGCACTGCAGCAAGCTCTCAAAATTTTTTGGTGCTTTTGTTTTTTGTCTACAAATAAACCTAGCAACAACAGGAATCAGAATGTGAACCTAAAAGTTCAGTAAGTATGGGTCTGGGCTATTGTCCCTGCTGGAAGTCTAGCAGGATCATTTACCAGTTGATATTTTGAAAGCCTGATGATGGATTCAACTATTCCCAGTCGTTTACTGGCAGTTACAGAAGTTAGCAAAAAGAGATTTGTTTATGAAGTCTGATTCACTTCCTGAAAGGAAGAGTCTGCACTCTTCTTCGGATGTGGATTAGTGCCTATATGTTGTGTAAGCAACCCCTGCTACATAACACACTGTGCCAAGTACAGTGGTCTACCACCCATTGCAGCTGATATTCTTAAGCTAGCTGCTTCTCCTGCTTTCTCCTGACTGAAGAAATCCAGCATACATCCACTCTTAGCTGGCAACGGCAGCTAATGTAGTCTCAAAAACCACTATTACTCCTGACTTCAGATGCAACACAACCTAGAAAACATGAGGTAATTATCAGACTGGCTTTTGCTCATCAGACAGCACTAAAAACCCCAGCTGCTAAAGCAGCACACAGAACGACACAGGTAAGGCTCTGGTAGACCTGACACTCACTGTTAGACCTTAATCATAGTTCTTCTGACTGAATGGGACATAAAATAGGGCTCAGTAGAGCAAACAAACAAAGTGCATCACTTCAATGCAGCGAAAAATATCAGCTTCTTATTTCCAGCGGTTAAATAACTTTAGTCCAAGCCTAGGGTACAATAAAGCCAAAAGGTGTTGATTTTGACCTGACAGTTGCATTATCTTCTAATACCCTCCTCCCTCAGCACAATTAACATTGAGCCAGCCTTAGTCATCTCTTCCCCATGTTAGTACTACCACACTGTCCTACTTTGATCTCTAGTTTTTATCGGTATCTGCTTCTGCCTGTGCTAAAGCAAACCATTACCACAATATATTAAAAGCACAGAGATCATTCACCTCTGGACACCAAATGCAGGGCTCTTCAGCAAAGGCCCTTCCATGTCCCTTCACATTCCTGGCCAGCAGAAAGCAGGGAGCACTGATGCTGCTGCCTGACCAAGGACTCCTGTGCCACAGGGGTTTAAAACAATGGGATCAACAGGACAAGAGGAGGCACAAGGGCTGTGTGCCTAACATTGGAAAACAGCACAGGAATGAGCTTTTTACTAGACTTCAAGCAACTGCAGAAGTGCTATCAGCCTTTTACAATAGCTTATTGCTGGTGGAGCTGCTGAAACAGCCAGTGAAGCAAAGGCATGATTTGTAAATCCAGCCAAAACACCATATAGAGGATCTCTCCTCCCATCAAAATGCTACATAGCTGTCTTTAGTCAATTCTGCATGCGGCAGAAGCTATGCTGGACCACAGGCTATGTCCTTACCATCAAAGCAGAAAGCATCTCCTCAGAAATTCTACTTTTATTCTACCTTATACATATGGTGCCACAAAACATAAGGCAATAAGTCAATTAGGCATAAGTCAATTTGAACTGCTCCTCAGATGACTCACATAGCCCACACGTGCTCCAGCAAAACACAGAGCTGACAAGGGGGACAGGATTTCTCTGTATCAAATGGGAAACCAGGGGTGAGCAGGGGAATGAGAAGATACAGCTTATTAACACTAAGGACCAAGAGGAAAATATGAAAATGAGGATGACCCAGGACATATGCAAAGTGAGTGTAAACTAGTTACAAATAAAATCCAAGCCATCATTTCCAGTCTCACAGCACAGATTCTTAAAGTTTCCAACATATATAAAATGAGCAAAATACTTAATGAGGACCTTTCTCTTGAAAGTGGTCATATTATGTGGTTATCTGAGATAAGGGACAATGGTATTAAATGAAAAGGCAATCCCTTTTGGATCTTTGTGTAATAAATTGTCCTCAAAACACGCATATAGGCAAACATCACACAGATTACTGGGCTCAACACTTGATCTTGCAATATCAGCTGACATCTGCAAGGAAAGCAACCTCAGTGCAGAGGTTCCCAGGGAAGCATCCAAATCAGAGGAAATTCCTGTAAGATAAGCTTTGCTGTACTGCTTCAGAAAGGATAAACTGACAAGGAGGAAAGTATCAGAACTGATCTATTTTTAGTGCTCTCCTGCTTCATCTTACCTTGCATCACAGCAAACCTGCAGGATTTTCTCTTTCAGTCACCACCTATACATTTTTTATTCCAAGCCACAGACAAGCTAAATAGTGTGGAAGTTGGAGACTGTTGTACCTTTATATCTAAATCTTGAAACCATAGTATCAGGAGGATACATACCACTGCTCTGGACCAACACCAAAGTCCTCTCTCATCTCCCATCCTATAGCATGTATAAATGTAATTATGTTTTTGCTATACCTTATTACCTTTTAAGCTAAAGTAAAAGCTTCAGCAACAACTCATGATTAGACCTTGTTAGAACTTTAGAAACAAAAAAAAGTGCTGTTTACTTTAAGACCTCAAAGTACTCTACAAGACAGATGCACCAGCTGCTTAAGAATACAATTAAGCCTTTCTTTACTATTAGAAGTGAATTGGAAGCTGAAGGTAAATTTATCAAATTTGCACTCACTGCTGGAGGTACAAAGTTTCATTATCTGTCACTTTCTAAACACAGGCAAGGACCTTCTCTCCATATCGCTTGAAGACAGGGCACTGCATTTGCTCTGTCACCTGAATCCAGATAATTCTAATCCAGATAATTCAACCCTGTGGCAAAATAGACCAATTCACATTAGGACAGCCTTTTCTCAGATGTATCTCCATGGGACTCAGCTTGTAAGGAAACTGCGATTACAGACTTGTAAAGGTCAAAAGCATTGCCTTCTGGGGCGGATCGATCACTACCTTTATTTCAAAAACCTGCTAAGAACATCGATCTTTTAAGTCACAGTAAGAGGAAACAGTACAGGATTTGGAGACTAAAAGACAACGTTAGATCAAACTTCTCAGTAAACTTGGCAGCAGAACAGCAGTGTTCTACCCAGAACTGTGTTTTGGCATTGCCTTTGATTCAGTGCTTGAAACCTTGAGAGTTCCCTGAAAAACTTAATTTAAGTGGTGAATACACATGGTATGACAAGCAAAGCCCATATGTTCAAAGTCTGGCCAAGGTTAGTTACACAACACTATTTCCTGCAGCCTGACTTAAAAGAAAAATTAAGCACCACTTTTTTTAACCCAGCCCCCACAACTGTTCTCTCTCTCATGCAGATGAAGGCTACATTTTGTCCATCTAAAGTTTCAGCAGAGGCTAATTTGCAGAATTTATTACCTGTTTTACGATAGTCAAATATCCATTTTGACTGCTATTTGTGCACAGTTTCAAGCCATCAGGCACACAGACTGTGACATATGAAGAACCCCGAGAGATGCATATGGTTTTGTGATTATGTAAAAGCTCCCTCCCTGGAGGGCTGCCTTGGTAAACTTGCCCTCTCTTGCTTCTCCTTTCACAAAATTGTCCTTTTCCTTCCCAGAGCTTGCTCCAGCCACTTGCCCAACCTGCTTGCTGAGGTACTTGCCATTCCTGCGAGGATGTTTGTTTTGTAGTTTTTCTCATTTACTGCATTTCATACTTCACCTCACAACAGCATAAAGAAGGAAGTTTAATTTTTCTCTTCCCTGAAACAACCCATGCAGGAGAAGGCTCTACTGAACAGGATGTGTTCCACCACGTGTGGCTGCTCTCAGCACCCCATGGGCGCTGCTCCTGTCCCTTCTCAGGGTGCCCCATCCTGGCATACTGCAACCTGCAGCACCATGGCTGCATCCATCACTCCCTCAACACCACATGCAGAAGGAAATCAGCTTCAGTTTTTCTTCCTCCTGTCTTTGCAACAGACAACACCAGGGACTACTGCAATTCTCATCAGATCCCTGGGCAAGTACATGTAGATATTGGCAGAGTTTTATATAAATCCACTTGTATTTGACAGGTGTGTGACAGAAGAACCATGGGAAAGGCAATTAAACACAGCTTCTGGGGTGCTCTTATGTGAATGGCCTTCCAATGTCTGAGAGGTTACAAGGCACAGAACACAGTCATGAGCAGAAAATACTTGTGCAAAAGCTGGTTGCTCTTCTCAAGGCATTGTGCATCACTTACAAAGCTTTTAGAGCTTCCAAACACAGGAGAACATGCATGCCTGCATTACACCCTCGCATTCTTTCTTCCCCATTTGCTCTCTGCACTGTCAAGTATATTCTGACTTATCTTAAGACTGTTACAAACAACATCTTAAAAGAGTTGAGCCACTTTCGAGCAGTCATCTTGCATGTATTATCACATAGCTGAAAGATGTTGCTGGGAAACCTGTGCAAAGATCACTGTCAGCTGATAGCATACAGGAACCAGTGCAGCTGGAGAGAGGGAAAGAAAAAAAAAAGGGTCTGCTTCAGTAACCAAAACCCTAAAAGGTAGGTCAAACAAGCTACTGACAGACTTCTATTGTGCTATCACTTCACATGCTATTTGAGACCTTCAGTCCTCAGTGAAAGGCCAGCATTACTGAACTAGCCTGGTAGCTTCAAAACTGTTGCAATTCCTTTACTTTAACGTATTGCAGCCATTTAATGCTGCAGCATCACTGCCTCCTCTAGCCATCTTTAGCTTTAGGAGAAAAGCCAACAAGTTTGCTGCAACGGCACATTTTTTGTTATATGCCAGCTTTGTACTGCACATACTCCATAGCCAGCATTTGTGTTTCTTCTCGGAGCTGCAGGGCACAGAGCTGGCATTGTGCAGTCCCCTCTTGGCGAGGAGCGTTGTTCAGCTGCAGAAATGGAGAGCCTGCAGGGAAAGGTCACCAAGCCTGACAGATACGAGACACGCCAAAGAAAGATCCAGTCTCTGTGTAAGCAGATGCCAGTGAAATTAAGACGGGGTCAGGGAAGACAAGAAGAAAAAAAGAGAACTGGTTAATATGGGAAATGGATGCACTATCCTGAAGCTTGCTGCAACTCAAGAGCATTGCTCAGCAACTGGCAGAAAGAGCCTACTATAAGGCAAAAGGAAGGTATAGTAAGTAGTTATGCCTCTAAGATAAGATACAGGCACCTATGCCTTTTGTATAAAGAATAATCTCTAAAATAGAGAAGTGAGTAAAACCCACTGAATCTCTCAGTCTACATGCCCCAGCACCTAATGTTCCCCTCTATTTTGATGCCTAATTGCACTGCTGAAACTGAGTCTCTACAAGTCCTGGTCCAAGCCATGTCATATCACATTTTTGCAGCTGCTACCTTGTAGTAAAGACATGAAGTTAATATAACTGCAGGAGTTGCACCAATTTGTGCACTGACCTAGATGAGCCAGCAGTTGCATGAGAGCTCAAATCAGAAAGACAAGAGTATGTGATTGTGCTTTAAATCTTTAAGCGACACTAAGTACTCAGGGAGAGCATCATAAAGCAAGGAATATACAAGCTCTGACAAACTTTGAGTCATCTCCTGGTGGCACAAAGTGACAGAGAGGGTTAAAAAATACATTGTAAGGTCTCCCACAAGTTACTAAATACAGCTTATCATCCCCAACATTGACTCAGCAAAACATTTTATATGCTAGTCCCAGGATTTTGGCATCTCAACAGGATACGTGTCAGTCAAATCAGGAACAGTTACTTTTCAACATCTGCAACAATTTCTGATTCCAAGAGCTTTTGGACCTCCTGTCTTCTCTTAAACCTCTTGCCAGTATCCACTTCTTTCACTTGAACTGCCAGCACTAACCTCCACCCTAAGCTTTATTCCAAACACAGTCATCAAGTTGCAACACATCTCACTAGTTTAAAAAAAAATTCAGAGCAAACTAGTTGCATCTACAGCAACAGGTCTCATACAAACCTTTGCACTGTTGATTGAGGGTTCCTCCATTTCCACTCAACGATTTTATTGGTGATTGATGTTTTAATCAAAATTTAAAGAACCTTCAGGCAGGAACAAGTCTTTTTACACCTGTGAAGAACACCCACACCTTCTGCACTGCTTCAACTACTGCTCATACTGCAATAACCTGGGTGTGAAATCTGCAGACTTAGACTGATAAACACACACAAACAGATAGCACGAAAACCAGCTCTCACACCCCCTGAGTTCCTGCTACAAACCCACAGCCACATACAAAGCAGAGAGGCTGTCAGTGACATAACCCTGCGCTTAGATGAGAATTACAGACCTGTACAGCAACTGTGCTGCTGGGCATGGTGATCACTTTCTACCACTCTACTACAGGAGAAAGGAAACCCACAGAGTTCCTTCTGTCCTGCCTGGATACAGCATCAAGTAAAGAGTACAACCTTTCTGTTACAGGCATTTCACAGGCATGAACTATAATTCTATCTATATGCTTTATGCCCTAGATCTGGACAAAAAAAAACAAACCACAAGGAGTAAAAGATTGCTTTTGATACATTTCAGTATAGAACGGTCAAACTTCTCCATGCTAGAAGCCATGTCAGCAGGATGCCAAAGACCACATTTCTTGTCATGTAATGTGCATTCCCATTCCTAGTTCACCATTAGTTTAGCAAAGTCAAGATTTCATTTACTCAAGATGGTCATTAATTTTTTGTACTCTCTAAAGAATATTCTAGTTAGTATACCCAGAAGACAAGCCTCCGACAACAGTTCCAATGCACATCTGCGTTTAAAGACCTCAAACTGTCAACCAAACCAAATACAAGCTCTGCATAGTTTTCTCCGTGTGAGATGAAGACACTAATATGAACATACTTGATAGTCTGGGCTCACTGTTTATAAAGAGTTCCATACAAAGAAGCTGCAACATCTCAGTTCGAAAGGAACTTAAGATGATACAAGGTAGTGAAGACAAGAGACTCTATTCCCTTATTAAAACAAATAATAATAATTGTGTGTATATATATACACACACTTCCTAAAGCATAAATATTTTTCTCCTAGGTTTTGTCACCTTCTAGGAGACTAGAATGCCTGTTTTTTAAAAAAGAAAGGATTTTGACAATTTTAAGTTGGCTATGAAAGCTTTTACCTCCCATGAATACTTTAAGGAGAACAGTTCTTGACTACAACACCTACATTTCCAAGGTCTGTAGCATGGATGTGAGGACAGAACTTCCACCCAGAAGAGGGCACAGATCAGAGTTCATAATGATCAGGAAAGTTGCCTATATCAGCACATGTCTAAGATTTCATCACCTATTTTATAGCAAGTGGAAAAAAAGATGGCTAGTGGCAAAGTGCAGGTTTACCATGATGACACCTAGCCCCCTCCTGCCAGGCTTGCAGTGTGACACACGATCAGCACATCGGACACCCAGCCGAAGTAGCACTCACATCATTGGCAGACTCTTGAGAAACCCAGAAGTGTGCCAACACCAAGTGGAACTGCTTGCACTGAAAGCTTGGTGAGTCAGTGAACTTCTCCCACCATATCCACATGCTCAGGTAAGATTAATGACACTAAATCTTCTCTGGAGAACAGAGTTAGATACGTCTGAACTTGACATGCCAATGACCTACTTTTCAGACATGCCCAACACCCACATCTCCCTCTGAAGGCAACAAAAGACAAGGATGTTCAGCAACTTTGAAATGGTAGCACATACAGGAAGCTGATGACAACCTAGGGCCAGTTGTGCACACTAGGAAAATCCCACTTTAGTTTCACTTGTAGCACTTTGGGCATTCAAAGCTATGGATCACTCAAGACTCTGCATGTTTGGATACATGTGTTTGTTAATTCCACCCATTTGCTGGCAGGTGAAAAAGCATGGATGAAAGCTAATGATTTCTTTCTTATATCTCTCCTGAATTAGATTTATACATTCTTGGATGACAAATGCTGCCGCTCCTTTAACTCTCACCTGCCTAGACAGGTGGCTCTCTTTTCCTTAGAAGAAACACAAAATAAAATTACATCCCGTCTCTCACTGGCCGTAATGTAAAGAGATACAGGCTCAGTCTATTTTGTCCTAGTAAGGGATCAGACAAAATAACTAAGATTAGGACACAATGCACATTGTCCAACTAACATGACTGACTGGGGTTCAGAAGAGAAAAAATATGTAGAGCATACAGGTGATGCACATTGAAAAGAAACTTCAATCATACAGGTTTCTGTAAAGTTTAGATATTCTAGTTAAATATGTAAAACTCCCCCGAGATTCCTTCTATTCCCCTCTATGCTGTTCTTTCTGGGGAATAACCACCATCTCTATTACTTAGCTTTCATTTTATTTCTTAAAACATGTGCATGCATGTGCTACAAATACAACAATTCAGGGCTACGTAATGCATGACTGTGTCTGCAATCTAGAGCTGAAACCACTTCCGTGTCTTCTAAAACCAGGTAAAACCACTGGTGCCATACAAAATAGAGGCCAGAGACCAAGCTCCTGCTTTGAAGGGTTTATGGGTACGGAGCCACACCATGCCCTAAAGAAAATCTTCAAAGTGGTACCTAGTTGTTTTGTATGTTAAGATTACTAACAACTTTCACAATGATGTGTTCAGACATTAACTGGCAAACCAAGGGAGAACTCCCTTCTCCTCGTCTCCAGAGGACCATCCTCCTTCAGCCTGAAGCAAGTGCTGGAAATGGCAAGTTCCAGATGAAGTCTGCAAAAGTTTCAGAACATTTCTCTCATATGAGCAGTACACATCACAGGCTGGTAAACACGGCCAAAACTCACTTATTTGACTAACAAAAAACAGATAACATCTCCATAACTGTCCTTTACAGTTTCCAGGAATCTCTGAAAGCCATCTACATTCCAAGGCCATTAAACAACTATGTCAACACTAGCACTAGAAGGCAGGTCCAAACAGGAAAAGGTACCTTAAGGATCTGCACAATCCTAGTCATAAACCACAGGTACTGAGAGTCTGATAGACCATGCTTCCACTCCAAGTATCCTGAAACTTCCAAGTTGACCCCCAATCTACTATTACTTTAACCTATGTTTAGACTCTGAACCTTTTAATTACAATATAAATGCTAATGCAGATGGAAAATGAAAAAGCCATTAACCAACATCTTCATGCCTAAAGAAATAAAAGGCACGATCATAGCTTATAGCATCTTAGACACCACAAACCAGACCCACAAGCAGGCAAATTACCTGGTTAGTGCTTTTAAACAGAAACTAACCTGGGAACCTCCAGGTTTACTACAGTATTTTGATGTCCATAGAGTTATCCTGTATCACCAGCAAAGCTTTAGACATCTATCAGCACATCTAACAGCAGATTTCTTTACCCAGTTTCATCAGTAAGCAGGACCTAACTGACCTACCCCAGATGTTGCTCTGGGATGGGAAGAGGAGGGTGATGCTCATGAACTAGCAGTTTCGTAGTGGGAAACCCGTTGTTTCTGCTTCACCACTTGTTTCTTGAACCTGACATCTCAGTTACGAGTGAAACAAAGTTCTCTCACCAATCCCTTTCTCTGCAGAGACATAGCAACTTGGAGCATCAGCCTGTTCTCAACACTTCATACTTGCTAAAACAATAGAAGCTACTTTTTTCTTTCTAAGGTGGAGAGAGAGACAGAGCTTGTGAGACAGACGTATACAAGAGCAAATGAATTTCAGGAACACTTTGTTACACATAAAAAGATTTGGCTGAGTAAGCCTGACAAGCTACAGTGAGCCGAAACACACTCAAGCTTCACTCAGCTTCACAACAAATAGGTAAAAAATAAAACTGTGGTAATTTAGCAATGTAAAACTCTCTTAAAGTCCCTTTACAGTGTATTTGTTTTAAGTAGCTCAGTTTCTTTTGCTATGAGGCATGAGAGTTCACTTGGAGAGTACAGTTTAGATGAACTTAGATCTTAAATTTGCACAGATTTGACAGCTAGCTGAAAAGTAACTCACAGTGAGGTCAAAGACAAGATGAAAGAAATATTGATAGTTTTCCAGAAAGCTAGCAGAGACATAAAAGCAGACAGCCAACAGGATGACAGGCATCCAAGAGAAACAGTCCACCAAAAAACCCCCTTGAGAATCAAACCATAGTCACACACTGGTCAATATTTGTCTTTCAAGTTAGGGACACAGGTTACACATCATTCACCCGAGGTGCGAAAAATTCTCTGCTTCAAATAATTATGGACTCCACAAGAAAAATGAGCTTTTACTTTAAAGGCAGGCACCTCAGGACGGAGTTCTGAAGCTCCAGCTGCAGGGCTGCATGAAGTTTGAGCTCTTTCAGAAGAGCCAAAGCTGCCCCTGGGCAGCCTCAGACCTCCACAGCCCAGCTACACGGCCTGAAAACATCCTCTTTGGCAGCTTTACCGCACGGGATTTAACTCCAAGATCTTATCACTGAGACATGGTCTTTTTAAATAATTACCAAGAAACATTTGGAGAGGAGAAACGGGAACCAAAACTACTGTTTTAGCCAATGCCATCAAAATATTTGGGCAAGGTCAGAGATCTCCACAGCGTCTCCAGTAAGCCTTGTGACTAAGGCGATCTCAAATCCCGTTTTACCCATGTTAAGAAAAGTCACTCAAGTCCTGCAAGTTTCAGCAGCGTCCCAGCCCACTCACCGCCCTGACCGGCACGGTGCTAGATGAGGAGATGGACACCCGTCTGGAGACCTCTGTCCCAAGCTCCTTCCCACCCAGGACCAGATGTGGCTGCCTAAAGCGATGTCCCCATGCTGGGCCACCGCGACCCTGACGCTTGCCTGGGCTCTGGTGCTGGACTCTACAGTCACATCAGCGATGCGGTGGTCTATCACTCGCCGGAGATGGTGATGGACCACCACTGCAGGACCTGTCACCTGCCACCATCACTTGTCGGCAATGGTGGTGGACCACCACGGCAGCGTCCTGTGTCCACCACCATCACCGACGGGTGCCGG
Source organism: Brachypteracias leptosomus (assembly GCA_013401335.1). Taxonomy (NCBI): domain Eukaryota; kingdom Metazoa; phylum Chordata; class Aves; order Coraciiformes; family Brachypteraciidae; genus Brachypteracias; species Brachypteracias leptosomus. Next base: position 54,953 of record VYZX01016105.1, on the reverse strand, counting down.
TGAAGGTGACAGACCCACCGCCACGGCCACGCAGGACCTGCGGACGCCCGCTCCCCGGTACCTGTCCTCGGAGACGCTGATGACCCCGTCCTCCTTGGGCACTATCGCTGCCATGTTCACCACCTCCTGCGAGCCCTCCACTTTGTTGAGCAGGAGGGGCTTGCGAGTCAGCGCCTTGGGCTGAGGCTCCGCCGCCATGGGCGCCGCGGGGCTGGCGGACACCGCCGCTGCGGCTGGAGGAGGCTGCGCCGGGGAAGGCGGCCGTACTGCCGAGGCGGAGGAGGGACTTGCAGGAGCCGGGTGTCACCACGGGCTCCCTGGGAAGTAGGAACCAACGCGGCGGCGGCGGCGGCACCACCCCCGGGCTGGGCCGGGCTGGGCCAAGCAGGGCGGGGCGAGGGGGTGGAAAATGGCGGCTGCCAGCCGCCATCTCGGAGAGGTGGGATGCAGCGCCCCGTCTTTGCGAAGGAAAACCTGTGGACAGACAGTGATTTAACACACATCTGCTGCCATGGCCGCCCTCCCGGGGCCGCGGGCTGTCCCGGCCAAGCGCGGCTTGTCCTCAGGGGGCAGCCCGGTAGAGGTGTACCGCTTCTGACGAGCGCCCGGTGTTCCTCTGTTGGCGCGGTTGCTTCGCCGCCCATCCCGCAGTCATGTTGCTGTGAGCCCTTTTGCGAAAGAAAGGGGAGTAAAGATTAAACGGGGCGATTGCCCGCCTCTGTTTACATCATTTTTTCCTATCTGAGTTTATCTTGGGACTGAAGGTCAGCACGTGAGGTAAAGACAGAGTTTCTGCTGCTGCGTTAGGCAGTAGGGCCTTGTTGCATTAAACAGTGTTTTCTACATCGCACAACGTTTACATAATTGAACCATTTCTACGCGAATTTCAGTATTCTGTGTTGAAATGGGGTGAGATGAACCCCAGAGCCAGCCGGAGGGAGGTGCAGGTCCATGCCAGCCCTGCGGCAGCCAGGCAGGGGCTGGCAGCAAGGCGCGGCTGCTCGCGTGATGGCAGCAGAAATTCTCCATCGCAGAGTTCATCCCTAAGGGAAAGGCAACAGGCTTTCAGCAGCTCATTTTCAGCAAGGTGTGACTTTTCACTCACTTTTCCTGACAGGTTCACTGAGGTCCAAGAAGGTCAGATAACTTACCTAAGGCTCTGTGATAAAGCTGCTGAGAAAGCACTTCCTCCTGAGGTATACACCAAACTTTCAGGATCTGTCTCAAGTTTCTGGGAAATCAAGCTTAATATCTGAGCTGTCCTCCTACGTCACAGAAGTCATCAGCAGATTAGAAAGCATTATTTCAGGTTTAACTTTAAATTTGCCAACACTAAGCTGATGAGCAGCAGTTCTGTGTGAAAAATTCAGAGCTTCTGCCCATCAGCAGGAAAACTGAGGGGACTTGTAAGAGTTCAGGTATGAAAAACTCAAAGATCAGAAGTTTACTTTTTCTCTGGAAGTAACATAGAGCAGCATCAGCAAGAGAACAAATCCTGATTACCCACTTGGTACTTATGTGTTATCACAGAATGCCAGGTAGAAGGGACCTCAAGGATCATCTAGTCCAACCTTTCAAGGTAAAAAAAAAGAAAGTTTAAGGGAGATGGCCCAGCACCCTGTTGACCTGAGTCTTAAAACTGTCCAATGTAGGAGAGTCTACCACTTCCCTTGGGAGACTATTCCAATGTTTAGTTGTTCTCATAGTGAAGAATTTTATTCGGGACTCCAATCAGAATCTCCCCAGGAGTAACTTGCAACCATTCCCCTTTGTTTTTTCCATGTGACTCCTTGTAAAAAGTAGATAGAGGCAACAGAGAAAGGATACAGCAAGCTCATAAATTCATTTTTCACAATTTTTAGTAATCTGTGTTATGTTAAACAAACAAGCACTATCTGCAGGACCACAGCAAGACATTTAATCTTTACTGAACTAAACTATTTGAGATTCCCTAGTGTAGTACGGAGGGAAAGATCCAGTCAGCAACAGCTGATGCCTGTAAAACAGCTTATAGGAAGTGAATCTGCAGTCTCAAACTATTTCCCAGAGGATGTGTGAGTGCATTAGATAACATCTCTTTCTCACAATTCTTAGAAGGGAACTACTACCAAAGAGGCACAGACCAATCCTCTTACTGCTGTAGATGATCCTGAGGTCCTAGGCCAGATCTACAAATAGAAACACTTGTCTCACTACTTGATGAGACGTGTGAGAGATTCTTTGAAGATTCTGGCAAGGTTTGCTGTCTTTGCAGTTGTCTGCATTCAGGACTGGGCACTGTACATCACTCATGAATAAATGGGGGATGAGTATGATGAAGACAACAGACTGCAGGCTCTTGGGAGACCCAGAATACTTTTTGACCAACAGGCCTTTAAGGAAGCAAGTAATGGAGAAAATGAGTGTCTTGATAGGCAAAGGCATGGTTCACAGGACTGAAGGTAGGTCCTATGTATTTCTCAAACTAGCTGAATTTTCTTCAGTTGCCTATTGAGGCCTATTACATTTCCCTATTAACCTTGTCTCTCTCTCCTATATCCTTAAATACTGTCAGGTCCAACACTAGTCCTTCAAGGTTAAGACACTGTTTGGAAGAAAACACTGCAAGGTAGGTGTGCATTTTGGACCAAAGCCAAATAATAATATGCTGAAATAAAATACATGCTTTATGTAGAGGTTTGATCTTTAGAAATAAGTTGCCCTTTGGGAATAAAAAAAAAAGGCAAAACAATGCAAGAATGCAAGAAAGGCTCCAGAGGCCAGTCAAGATAAAAATCTTAAGCATGTTCTAAAGCTTATCTGTAATGGTGACTTCCTCCACAAGACCAGGAAGGCATCTGAATAATAGAACAGTGTTCTCAGGTCTAGTACATCACTTCAGCAGGTGTCCAAACTTGGTGTCAATGCTCTATTCTTCCTTGTAAGATGGGGAAGTATGGTTAGGAAATTATTGCACACAAAAGCAGTTTTGCTATGACTAAGGGAAGATAAAGCAATGCATGGAAAATTGGAGAGAGGAGGAAGCAGAACAGAGAAGAAATAAAAAGATTTCAAAGTCAGATGGGAACCTGGAGCATTGAAATTACCAGCAAGACCTAAGTGTTCTCCCAGATCTACCATTGTTGGACACAGTTCAATCAAATTCTATTAAAAACAATTTTCCCATAATAAGAAAAACTAACAGACAAGAGGACTTCAAGTTAGAATTGCTGTGATGTCAAGTTTAATGAGTACCTGCAGAAGCAAAGTTAGGGTTTAGAAATGGGTTTCCCCATAAAAATAAATAATAAAAAGAAGAAATCTTATAAATACTTTGTAGCAGATTTTTTTCATTACCTGTCATAGCTTTCAGGTGAAATTGCGTGGATTGAAAATATTGCAAGGACTGAAAGCTAGATGACTTATTAATTGAATTTGAAACCAGGAAAAGCAAGTTCTTTTGCTTCCTTTTCTACATTCAAAAAATTTGTAGGATTAAGAATTATGTGATATTCCCCTGGTATGTGCTTATTGCAGGTAATCACAAAAATTACATGGAAGGAAATTTATATGATGTTCATTTAAAGGTTCTTTTTCTTGTTAACATAAATCCTGAATTGGTAGCAAGTGTGGTTACTAGTATAGTATGCTTGGATTATTTGAACTTTCTTGGAAGAGTATATCCATCAGCACCATGGAGTGAAAAACAAGCTGGAAAATTCAGCTTACTTTCTATTGCATTAATGTTACCTCATCTCTGCTTCTGAGCATAATTTCTCTTACTCTGTGTTTTGGCATGCCACCATAGTAAATGAAACATCCTTCTCTGTTAGTTTTGGCCTTTATTTTCTCAATGTGGGTTGAATTTCACTCCTTTGATCAGGATAGAGCAGAATTGGGCTGCCTGTCTATGAGCAATAATAGTGTCTCATGTATTCATGTACAAGATAACAACAGAAGACCTCTGAGAAGAAGCTGTGCTGGTTTGAACTGATGTGGTCACACACAGTGGAGCCACTTTCCATGCCCTTGTACCATACCAGAGTCTTGGAGGACTTTCTCCAATTCCTCCTCTGCAGTCTTATTTGAAGCTTAGGAGTTGAAGCAAATTGAATTCCCCATCTTCTCTGGCAATTTGCTTTAAAAGCTGCTCTCTGGCTCCATCTTCTGTTTTCTTGGGTGGTTGGTTGGTTTGGGGATTGATTCTTTTTTTAATTATTATTTTGGTATATTGGGGTAAGGTTATTTTGAGTTTTACAAACTAAGTATGTTTTAAAGAGTAGGTAATAACGTCTTGTGTGACAGTTCAAATAGGAGGGAATCCCACCTGTGGAGAGGGTGGCCCAGATAGGAGGGAGCTGGAAGGTCTCCAGCTCTGCTGTCAGCCCTGGGTTCAAGTGCTCCTGTCTGCAAAGTTGTTACTTCTGTTACAAGAGGAGGGGAAATCCCTTGATCAAAAAGCACAGCAATATATTCTGTTTGGGCAAAATTGTAACGTTTTGGCAAAATTAAGATCATTACATGGTCTGGCAACATAGTGACACCTCGCATACCTTTCTCTAAAACTGGTGAGCATTGGGGCCACTGAGTAGGAGTGGGACATTTTAATATGCAGGTCGGCCTCTTCACAGGCACTAAGAAAACCAGCTCAGCAATAATAAGAGTAATAATAATAATCCCAAGGATAGGCGTTTAATAAAGAAAAACTAGTTTATGGAGATTAATTTTTAGGTCCAAACTATTCAACACGTGCCCCTTTGAGCCATTAAGTAACCTGATTTCTGTAGCTCTCACTCTGCAAGAGGGGGACTAGTGTGGGAGTGAAACTGTACTTTGATTCAATGCTTAAATTTAAAACTGCTCTGCTGACAGTAAGCCAGATTTCAGCTTCTGAGGCCTCTTCCTCAATTACCCATGCAAAACCAAAGAACTTATGCACACAAAAGATAACCACATGAAAAAGTAAACCCACTTGGCAACAAGTAGAGTTGCCTCTCAATAGCCATCAAACGTGGCAGTGTTTTATTTTCTCTCATGCTTTTCTTCTCTGCCTGCTTGTAAACAAAATGTTTCCCAGCTTTACGTATATGGGTTTTACAATGTCTTCAGAACTTGCACTTCTGTGCAACTGCAAAAATACGTACTTAAAACTCTCTCCTCCTCCTGTTTTGTCAACAGTGATAGCCTTCATAAGAAAAATATTTTTAATTTCAGATGCTACATGACTCTTGGAAGCATGTGAGAAACAAATATAGATGAGCTCTTTATATAGAAAGACAAACTTCATGGAGCACCAAAATGTTCTGTGGAAAATTCACTTGTCCATCTTGCTTAAAAATACAAAGCTTGTTATAAAAATGCACCCTCAAATTTAGACAGTTCTCCTTATTTTGTTAAAATTTTGCTAAAAAGGTTATTTATCAGTCACACAATGAATAGTAGTGCCTATGACTTTTCTATTAATAAGTCCTACATACTCATTGTCACAGTTTTCTTCTGTATTTCATTAGTTTTGTTTTATGCGGGCATTCAGAAAATGAGGATCTATCAGAAACACAGCTCGAATCTGCACCAAAGTTATGGAGAAGATTAGGCTTAAAAAACATGCCTGGCAGTATCCCTGTGTAGCACCTTATCAAGAAGAAATACCCTCATTTTTAGCCCTCATGCAAGTGGTATTGGCTTTGTAACTGACTGTGAACATGTGAGAACAAAAAAAAAGTGATGCTGTGTCAGTGTGTGGGCTGCAAATGAGAACTCCTGGCTCATACATTTTGCCCCATAAGCAGTTCTGGCATTGTATGCAGTCTTATTGCTGGTTCCTTTGTCCTCATTGATCCTGCTATAGTATTACTCACATTTTGGGCTCCCGACTTGTTGTAAAAAACCTCTGTAATTTAATTCACTGTCTTTTTGGTGAAACTTTCTGACCACTAATTCTTCTAAGCTCATTATTCTTGTATTTTTCTAGGCCTCAGGACTTCAGAACTTTTTTTCCCCTAAATCCTCATTTTTTAATATTGAAGAATCATGGAGTATCGTCAATAAAAACATTTTCTATTTGGAAAATGCATTAAAATTCCCTATGTAACCTGCTTTAAAGGTGAATAAATTTCTCTTACATAATGCACAAACTATAAGAAAGCTTTGCATTATTTCCTTTTCTTTCATCTGAAGTGTGCAATTAAGAACATGTCCAGGGAATATCAAGGAACATTTTCTTACAACAACTTTTGTCTTTTAGCTATTTAAAAAAAAAAAAAATCTCACTTTTACTATACATGGGCCTACAGCGGATGTTGTTAGGTTTACAAAATGCTTTCAACCATCTGAAACCTCCTGAAATTCAACAAGGCGAAGTGCAAGGTCCTGCATCTGGGTTGGGACAATCCCTGGTATCAATACAGGCTGGGGGATGAAGGGATTGAGAGCAGTCCTGTGGAGAAGGTCTTGTGGGTACTGGGGGATGAAAAACTGGACGTGAGCCAGCGATGTGTGCTTGCAGCCCAGAAAGAACCATATCCTGGGCTGCATCAAAAGAAGCGTGGCCAGCAGGTTGAGGGAGGTGATTCTTCTCATCTACTCTGCTCTGGTGAGACCCCACCTGGAGTACGGTGTCCAGCTCTGGATTCCCCAGGACAGGAAAGACTTCAACGTGTTGGAGAGGGTCCCGAGGAGAGTCATAAAATGATCAGAGGACTGGAACACCTCTCCTACGAAGACAGGCTGAGAGAATTTGGGTTGCTCAGCCTGGACAAGAGAAGGCTCCAGGGAGACCTTATTGCAGCCTTTCAATATATAAAAAGGGCTTGTAAGAAAGATGGAGAGAGACATTTTAGCAAGGCCTGTAGTGACAGGACAAGAAGCAATGGTTTAAACTGAAGGAATGTAGGTTTAGACTGGACATAAGAAGAGGTTTTTTACAAGGGTGATGAGACACTGGCACAGGTTGCCCAGAGAAGTTATGGATGCTCCATCCTTAGAAGTGTTTAAGGTCAGGTTGGATGTAGCTTTGAGCAACCTGATCTAGTGGAAGGTGTCCTTACCAATCTTTAAAGGGTCTTTCCAACTTAAACGATTCTGTAATTCTATGATGTGAGCATATAAAGAGAAAAACAAACAAGAAAACTTAAACACTGGTTTTTTGCTTGCTAATATTTAGAGTGCCTTAGAAGTAGGAATGAAGGAATATTTAACATAAAAATAAAAGTCTGATACAACTTATGGCCAAAAACATCCTAACAGTGCTGTTGCCAACAAAGCTCTAGTTTAATTTTAATATGCATTTCTCAATAGAAAATTTTTGGAACTGGGCAGTTTTCTTTAAGTTAAGCCATTCGATAGATTACCCCTTACTGCAATTACACAGAAAGCTTCATATTGTACAAAACAAGTATCGGAGTCCTTACAAAGCCAGGTAGATCTATTTTGTGAGCTAAAGCTGCCAATTTTTGTCGACTCAAACCTGTGACAAAAGATTGCTTTAAAAGCTTTTGTTTCTTCAAGCAGGGTGGCTGAACTCATCCTTTCTATGGAAAATGATTCCTGCAAAGAAGTCCTGAGAATCGGCTTGAGAGCAAAATTGCAAAAGTTTCAGTGTATACAGGGACTTATGACTCAGTACCATAGGTCTGTTCCAGGAGTTAAAAAAGAATCCTAGATTGTCTAATCGAACTTTTTCATGTCTTATTCTGTGCAAATGTTATGAGTCACCTTCACTTCAGCAGGTAAGTCAGCATTTCTGGCCATCACAGCAGGAAGGGGTTCCTCAACCTGTGAGCACATATATACATTCCAGTGATGCCACATTTACATGTGCACTATCACAGATGATGTTGTGGAGCATTTGGTTCCCCGATTACCTCATGGCCATTCCTGATAAGCATCATTTTTATTCTAGATAGATTACAGCCAGGATGTCTGATTGCCTTGAACATCTTGCACAGTAGGCCCATATGTCTATAGTCAGAATCTACAGAATGCCCTTTGATTTTGAAGAGAGAACCATATCTAAGTCAGGTTTAGCTGCTTTGGGGAGACATCCTTTGGGATGAGAGTGGGCGTAGAAGCGCCGGCCCATTCTAGGACTGCCACCAAATGAGAAAATTCATGAAAGTGGGAGAAATATTAATTTGTGAAACAGTAAATTATTCAGTCATGTTGTCATACCTCCTTGTGTTAAAATGTAATTTGACAAAACAGTAGAAACAGGTCTGTGAAGACTGAGGAACTGGTGAATGTACATCTTGTACCTCTGAAAGTGGATGAGGATGAGGAAACTCCAAATGGGAAAACAAAGAAAAACCCTGAGTCAGACCATCTGGAATGAACTGGAAAAAATAAAAAAAAGAAGAAAAAAAAAAAGTCTCACATTCTCAGTAGTTTTGATTAGCCCCTGAGGTTCAGGCTGACTGGCCCCAGAATAGCTTCTGTATTGTATGATTAATATGAGCACGAGACAACTTACAGACAGAGGCTCTAAATCAGGTATCAGTGTCAAAAACAAAGGTGCTTAAAAGGCTCCATATGAGGTCAAGTCATGCTCTTGAAGTCAGAAGAACTTGCCTGGTGTGTTAGATCAGTTCCCAGTAATGGGAGCAAACTAGGGCAATAGTGATTTTTCACTGAACCACAACAAAAACACTGTAAGAATTGGCCATGTTAGTGTTCTCAAAGTGTTCAAGTGAGAAAACATTGGAGAAGTGATGGGTAGTATTTAAGAACATGTAAAAACCCTCAAATTGTAATAAATGACTGTTGGAAATAAGTTTCTCCATCTGAAAAAACACATGGATGCACATACTTAAACACATTAAAACCAAACCAAACCAAAAAACCCAAGAAAACTCACAAAACCAAAGGAAAAAGCCTGAGGCAAAAACTGTAGGAAGAAATTCTGGTACCTGCTCCAGGATAGGTTCAGTTCTATTAGCTCATAAAACAGACCAATGATTGTTCTTTGGGTCCTGAGGCCAGAGTGTCCCAGCTTGCATCGCAGAACTACATTTTCTTCTTCCCTCAAGAAAGAGTGATGATGATAAACTGCCCTTGGGAAAATTGTCCCTGCTCCATGCTGTCCTCCAAGACATGTCCAGGTACCATCTGAGAGGCTGCTAAGAGTCACATACCAAAACTGCCAGGTAATGTGATTACAATTCAATTGTAAGAGCAGTGCCGGAGCATCAACCTCTGAACCTTAGCAGTGTAGATCCAGCTGATGAATCTTTCTTCAGAGTTTTGGCACCTTCCAATCCAGTAGTTTGGTCACAATGACCCTTCCACTGCAGGAGCAGGTACCAATAAGACAACTAGCAAGCTTCCTGGCATTCAGAAGCTGTCATGGGAGTCCCAGGCAGATGCTGTGAGCCTGACTGACACAGGAGCACTTGTGTGCTTGCAGTCCAGTTTCTCTCCTTCACAGTGGCATGCAGTGAAGCACGAGCCATCCTCTCAAGCATTTGACTGTGCAGATTTATGTTCTAGGGACTTCAGCATCTGGCTTGTAAAATTCCTCCATAGGGATGTCTGACCAGATCTATATCAATCAGCACTCAATTCCTTGAATCCCTTCACTGTGAGAGGAGTGCCAGATGTTAAGGACTCTCTTACCTCCTCTTTGATGCCATCATGCCCAATAGTTTTCCTCTCCCAAGTGCCTATAACTGAAAAGAGAGAAAAAAAAAAACAACAGAAGAGAAACTAGGACAACTTTCCTATGCAGGGATGGGCTTGAGCCGGATCTGAATGGGGAGGAGGAAAGAGGGAACGGTTGTGCAGCTGCAGCATGATTTCATACTGTAAACACATCACTGGCCAGGGGTAAGGATCTGGCTCCAGTGTCTCCAAATTGTCTTGTAAGATTACATTTGCCATATGCGTAAAAGTACTAGTCAAAGAGGCTTTCCTACTGTGGACTTCTTTAGGCATCTACCCTTTCCCCAACTTGAAGGCTGGTAGTGTCAGTTCAGACTTGTAATTATGGAAGTACTTTTTCTTTGAAATGATACTTCGATTAATTTCAGGGAGGTTTATTCATGTCCTTCATTCTTGGCCAGAAAAAAAATGGAACTATGCACATATATATGCACACATTTATGAATATAAAGATCCAAAAGAGAATGAGGGAGAAATACCACTTCTGCCTAGGCATAGGAATTCTGAAGGGAAAATTTATACTCATTTTATGCTTTTGTTTTTTAATAAGAGGTGACATGCTGTCCTATGAGCCATGCTGACTTGTAGCAGAAGAGATTAAAAATTCTTGGACCATCAGTAGCAAGAAATCACAGGGTTGTGCTTACAGAGGTCATTAACTGTCCCGACATCCATTGAGTAACAAACTCTGCTAAACATAGATCATGAAACGGTTCTTGAATTATGCAGAGGATAATTTCACAATTCAGAAAACAGAATTCAAGCAGAGAAAAAGCCGTGTAAGACCTTCTTATTGACAGTTGGGGAGGAATTCACTACGATGTCAGAATTACAGGAAAGTTTGGTGCTAGTGGCTCTGGTCTGATGGATTGCTACCAGTGCGATAAGGAACAGATTTAGACAATAGTCACAATTACAGTTACATACCCCGCAAAGTAACTGACATTACAGCAAAATTGGCCTTATTAATTAGAGGGATACTGTGAAAAATGTGTCCAGCTAACTAGACATAAGTAAAAACTCCAAATGTCTCGGTGAAAACTACTGTAAAACATGTTAACGCACAAGCAATATATTTCAGTATACAAAAGGGAGTTAGGAAACAATGAACAGATGCAGCAATGGAAAAATTTGTGCTATGGTTGAAACAGGCTGGAACATTCCAAACAATGTATAAATTCAAGTATAAGAGACCCTAATTCCTCTTGAAAAAGGATTCCTGTCCCATTCCCCATAAGTTAACTGGAATAGTTGGTTGATAGAGGATCACAAGTGAGTCCAATTATGCTGCACTGGACTATAATTGGGTTAAAGGGCTGTCACTTACCTCTGAAACAAGAACTCAAGTGATATCTGTCAACCTTTGGAATCAGGAGTTACTCTGAAGTCAGGAGTTACTTATTAGCTGCTGCAGAAGTCAAGCACAAGGCACAACCAATCATTGAAAACACAGAGTGAAAACACTTGTCAGAGCAAATGAATAGTTTTGGCTTTTTTCCCTCGGCCAGCTGAGGCGAGCCATACTGAATGTCTAAGTAGAAATGTCAAGTAAAACATACTGTAACTTTTTCTGAAGGAAAAGAAAAGATAAAGAGGACCTGAAAAGGAAGATGTGAAGAGAAGTAATAATTGATCAAGGAAAATAAAACACCTCTCCCCCCCCCAATACCTTGAAAGTAAATGGAATGGATATAATAGTTAAAAGCTTGATTTTTTTGTCTCCTTTGCATCATTAAGTTTCATCTTCCATCGGGACCTCAGTTACATAAATCACTGTTAAGACTCACATAAAGCAGCCAACATGAATGCATAGAACAGTGTTAAGGCCCTAGGAAAACAGAAATAACAGAAAATAGAAATACCTCAATGCCTCAAAGGAGGGTGGGAACAGGAGAATATCAGAGAAAATGTTACATTCATCACACAACCAGTGTTCATAACACACTCTGCCAAACCTGGAGAGGTGGACACTTAGTGTCAGCCTGAATTATGGGATAGGCTTTCTTCGATTGCTTTTTTTGGACACGTTTGAAAAATAACCAGAAACTGTACATTGCCTTAAAAATGGCTTATCAACAGGAAAATATTAGAACTGATCACAAAACGTTCAAGGCTTTCCAATTGCAACATCATGAAACTGAAAACCATCTCCATGAGCAAAAGAAGTCATCACTGGCCAAAATAGCACTGCCTGGTAAAGATTGTTGTTATGAAAAGAGGTTACATTTGTAATTCAGGATTCATTATAAGCTAGTTTTAAGTCAGTTCTAAAATTTTCCTAATGAGAAATGCTTTTTTAAATCTAAATTTGGTAAGAATTATCCTTTTGTGCTTTTCAAGACCATGTGCCTTCCTTCCCGTTTGAAGTATTTCTAAAACAAGACACTATTTTTCTGTAAGTTGGTGCAAGCCAGCTTTGCCCGCTGTGGCGTCCATTCAAGTATCGTGTAACAAATAGACCTCATGTCACAGCTTCAATGTGTGCATAGAAGTAGAAAAACTCTCACTTCATTTTAACTGTATCTTTTGAGTAACATGCTCAGCAAACAGTCCCAAACACCTTGCCAAAGGTGCTCCAAGTTGGGAAAATAGATGAACAGACTTCTTCCCTGGATGAAAGAGGCTTTATCAGGTTTGTTTTATTCTAGAAGACCTATGCCTGTGCTTTATACGTGGCTTTTGTAGAGATTTCCAGCCAGCTACTAGTTAAGTTTTCATTAACTGCTAAGTGGCACAAGACAGACCAACTGGTCTATATTCCATTTGACACCAGTCATGACAGCTGCTTTTCAAGCAGCAAACTAAGTGCATCTTTCTTTTAGAGTGTGTTTTGATTTTGGGAAAAAGATGGCAATGCATAATAACCACATTTAGAGTAAAAGCTGGATAATAAACTTCTACAGCGTGGCAATATTTTAAAGAAAGAGCTCCCAGCTCTCAAATACCACATGCAGGTGTGATATCACAGTGGGAAGCAATTTAGGGCTGAATGAATAATTCTGTCCTCTTGTTTACCAAGACTGCACCATTACGCTGGCCATTAAAAATGGGAAAAAAAATAAAAGAGAGAGTAAAGAAAAATATACCTCATTGTTTTGCCTCCCTGGGAAGTGCTTGTAGACTATCTTTTAGCTCTAACTGCTTTATACTCCGAGCTGACTGTAGCTGGAGTTGGTGTCCCTCAGCTGCTCGATTAGTTAGATAAATTCTGCACGCCTGTGTCTGGGATCCATGGTAATGGAGTTACGTTGCTATGCTGTGAAATGTGCGGGAGGGTCCAGCACTTCGGGAAGGATAGGATTTCCGGGGCTACTGAAACTTGGTAGCGTAGACAAGAAGGAATGCATGGAGGAATGAACAAAAGCAATCCTGGGAATGGTGACAGGGGATCGCTCAGGTCAGCGGGTACAGGCAGGGCACTGGCACCCCAGGGAAGCTTCCCGAGGAGGGATGTAACAACCATCTGAAAGATTGTTTAAAAGTGGTGTTGCGGGAGAAGAATATCCTAGTTCTGTTCCTGTCATCCTGAGGAGAGCCTGCCTGGCAGCATTTGTGTTACAGGTACTTATATGGAGACTGCATTAACCCCTTATCACGCATGCAGTAGCTTTTAAACAGGATTACAAGAAGAGAAAGCCAAACAAAACCAGGGTGGACTGCTACAAATGATCTCTCTCAAACTACCTGACAGATAGAACTATTATCTCTGGCCGTCCTGACAGGAGAAAATTTATCATTTTTTTTTCCCCCTGGCATAATAAGCAAAGGTCTCTTCAGACCTGTTGTTTTAGTGAATGCAGAAGACTCCTCCTGTCTTCACAGCCTGGGGAAGCTGAGAAGTCTCAGTATTTTGCTGGGCATTCTGGTATTACCAGGAATCAAGTGGATTGCTGCTGCCGGCTGCTACCAGCATCTCAAGGATGGAAAATAAGTTCAAGAAGAAAAAAAAAAAAGGTAAAACATCTTAGCTTTTGTATGCTAGAGGGTGTTTTCTGTTCTCTTTGGGTCTTGACACACGAGCTGAGATACCCAAAGAGAACAGAATAAATTTGAAGGGCCAGACCTGAGACAGGTTTTTGTTCTTGATCAGAACTCTACCTTAAGTGAAAGGTGCAATGTAACACATCAGGAAAGATATATATGAACTATGAATTCATTAGAACTCTCATATGTAGTACCTTATTACAACTGTAATTTTGAAATGTTTGTTGTTTTAAACAACTTTCTCCATGTTAGATTTAATATTCACCCATGGTACCAAATAGGAGAGGTCCTGCTCTGTTAAACACTGTTAAGTACATATGAAGACAACTCAGCCTAGAAGACCTTTCAATCTAAGGCCAGTAATACGAAAGGAAAAGCATGTATCAAACATATGGTTTGATTTTAACAGCAAAAGCTCCCTTACCTTCTATTCAGGTGCCTTGCAACCTCTCCATTATTAACTGACTGACTTCTGCTGTCACAGCACAGATGGTCCAAGAGATTCCTTTTTCCTCTGAAAATAATCTTAGGGTGCACTCCAATTATAACTTTCTTTGGAAGAACCCAAGTACTTCACAAATATTTATGCACTTAGTCTCCCAGTACCCAACATTCAATCTACCCAATTAGAAAACCAACTATATCAAACTATGACAATGCCCATTTCCTTGCATTTCTGCATTGACTACTCTTCCCCTGGGTGGTATGCTGCTGTTCACTGTGGTTCCAACTCCCAAGCCAGGAAACAGCAAGGGATTTGGATGACTGGAGGGGTGGTGGGGAATACAAAAATCCCTAGGAAGCTTCAAAGGCTATCCTCTGGGTTTCCCAATGGACGGACAATGAAAAAGAGGCTGTCTTTGAAGATGGGCCAAGAGAAGCCAGAATGCAACTTCTCTTAGAGGTCATCGTTCTGCAAAGGGATGTAGTTTCACTGTGTTCTGGTGCTGGGGAAGCCAAAGTACAGACTTCTAAAAGGTGCTAGACAGCTTGAAAGGAAGGCAGCTGCCTCTGCAAATTTTAGAAAAATAGGCATCTTTAGTCCAAGTCCTAGAATATACAGGAAAAAAAAATGAGATCCAGTTATCTTAATGTCACTTTTCTGAAAAAAAATTTGGGGTTACATCTTATTGGATCCCAGCCTTCTCAGTAATTACTCAGTCTGGGCTAAGTTCTATATGTTTACCTAAGCTACATGAATTATAAGATTAAATCAGTTTCTCCTTGGTAACAATTTCAGGAAGAGGAAAAAAAACCCAGTAGGGACAAAATCCACTGAATTGAAACTAATACAAACTACTCAAAACCTCAACAATATAAGCTGCCATGTATGCAAATCAAGTGAAAAAAATATTTATTAATAAAAAAAGCAAGTTGAATGCATAGAACTTGGCTAAAGAAAGACTAAAAGGAATACAGAACACAGGTATTAAAAGATAATAAATTGAAACTCAGAATACTGTATAAAAATGTGCATTTTAATGATAAGCAGTAACATAAAATTAGGTAATGGAAAATATAAGACTTTTAAACAGGGAGAAAAAGTTTAATGGTGACAATCTACAAGGCTCTGGAATGGTATTCTAAAGGAAGATCTGAAAAATATGTCCTGGACTGACCAGGATCTTGAAATATTCTTTGTGAAATAATTCCATACTGAAAAAGTCAATAATAAAAAAAAAATTATACTGTCAATTTTAGTTCTCAGACCTGGCTGAAGGTCTTTAGCCTAACATCTTCCATGCAAGCCTGCAGTGCAGGACAAAATAAGGCTAACACTATGTGATAATACAACAAAAATCTCACAAATGTCAACTGAGAGAAGAAGCCGTTTAAGGAAAAACACAGTAACAGCAAGTGATACCAAAAATGCTCTTCATTTTTTTCATATTATGGGTTTTCATTATTTTTTTTCACAGGTATATTTTCATACTTATATTTGAGTTTCAATGTATTGAGTTAGCATTCAAATTTAAAGTGAAATTTGCACTTTTGATACCATCTTATTTGTCCTCAAATGGACAAGCCCATTTTGAAGATCAGAAAATGACTATTCATAGACATACACCTATGTTCATACTTCCTCATGGATGCACAACAAACAAAAACTATATGAAAGCAGCTGGAATCTTTTACATCACCAGGACAGCATGACTATTCCTCCAGACAGAACCATGCTGAAATCATTCATCTAGATGTAGGAGTGAGGGTAGGACTGGCTCATTGAAACTACGCATGGGGTACGACTTTGACTGCCATGTAAAAAAAGCTGAAACCAAAGAAAGATGCCTCTGTTTTCAGTGGCAGCCTCAAGCTCTCTCCCTGCTCAGTTTTGTCAGCTCTACCATGCGCAAGCACTAATATCACTTGGTTTCATTCCTTTACAGCAAATCTCCCGTACAGATTTATAAAAGTGACTCTGATGGCAGTACCAGCCATTATGACTCTTACATCTAAAGGCTGATACACACTTAAGGCTTGGGTTGATTATCTATCTTTGAAAGAATCTCTCTCGATATTCATCAAATTGGCCCACTCCCAGCAGAAAATTACTAATGCCTACCACAGACAACACACACCCTGCCTTGATTCTGCCCTATAGGGGATCTAATGCGCAGCTAATATAAGATGCATAGGAGTGGGAAGGGCTGAACATTCCAAATGGTTTCAAAGATAATAGCAAATATGTACAGAAAAGTACAGAAGTGGTTTTGCTTGTGTAAATCCCATTGGAACCGCATACAAGTTTTGCCTGTGGGATTCTTCTGTCAGTGATAATCACCAGGGCTGAGGGCACTAGGGGTAGAGTGAGCCCAGCTGCTGTGGTCCCACCTTTCTCTTGTGTTGATAAGAAAATGACAGCTTGCAATTTTCAAAGCTGATTCAGAATTCATGCTGGTTTATGACAAATTATACTACCAAGAGTTAACATGGCTTCCCTCCCCCCCTTTATTTACTGGCAACAAAACTTAAAAATTCCAAATGACTCTTCAGAATTTATGCAAAGTCCCCATGGTTCATGCCTTTTACCACGACACTTGACTTTTTTTTCCCTAGCATTTTGAAGAAGGAACCATTCCAGAATTTCCCATTTTTAGGATGCTCTCCAAGAAGATACGTGGTGCTTGACACGTAAAAAGCTGTTTTTATTAGGATGGGCAATGAAACATCAGCAACATACAAATAGGAGAGATGACATGTCTGAAGAATGTGCCTATCTCAGAGATTTAAAAAGAAGACAATTAGAGGCCAACATCATAAACTCACTCAACATTACTCCCAAATGAAGCTACTAATCCCAAGGCACGATTTGTTAAAGCAGCACTGTAGACTTTATTTAACAACTTCAAATCCCACCACCTCAGGGAGACAATTACCAGTAGCAGCAGCCAGTCTTGCTGACCTTAGGAGCTGCAGAAGACAACTGCAACTTTCCGTGGGGAGCTAGGTGAAGAAAGGTGTCCCAAAACACCTCTGTAGAGAGAAAATGACTGTGAGCCAAGTCTCTCTGATACTCTAAACACCTTATACTGTGTCACAGGGGCTGGCATGCAGCTGGATTCCAAAGCAACCCAACAAAGTGGCCTCTGTGGCACCTGCTGGTTTGCTTCCTCTGACAGCAGGGATTCAGATTAACCACTAGAACCTGGACCAGAACAGCCTTGCTGCTGGTCAGGAGACACAGCATCACTGCTGGAGTTCTAACACCAGACTGCTGGAAAGATACAAGCAGCTCAAGAGCCACTGGGTGCACGTGTGCTTGGCCACTCTTACACCATCAGCAGGATCCATACTGAGAAATAATCACAGTAAAACATGTTGCTTCCAAAGAAACCCTGTTGCCATATTTTGGTCTGCATCAACTCCAAAGATTCCTTCTCAGCTCTCACACGGTCTTTGAGATTGGAGATTCCTTTTAATGGGCTTGAATGGTGAACTGGGCTGAACTGAAATGTCCCTGACTTCAGCTCCATGCCTGAGAAGGGATGGCACATAGGTCATAGATGCAGCCCTGACAGGAAAGCCAAAATAAGCTGCTCAGACATGTAAGAATGCATACCAATCTGTAATGGAAATATGATTCTGTCCCACTCTCTCTCTAGAAACTAAATGCAAATCTTCCATTAGTCTTAAAAAAACCCCCCAACCAACCCCAAACCAGCTCTTGCCTAACAAGACAGAAATCTTGCCTGGAAGAGCAAGATGAATAAAACCAGGACACTGCCAATTTTATCTTGGGAGAAGGAGCACAGTAGCTTCATACCTTCTAGAGCAGTGGCTATAGGAGCATATCAGCTGTATCAGGGAAAAAAAAATACCAGTCAGATAGGAAGAAGAGCAATCTCCTGAACAGATTCTGCTAAGAAATGGCTCCGGAGTTACTGCTCCAAGGCTATGAGAGCAGAAACAGCAGAGACTGAATTGCTGGGGGGGGAAAAAGCCAAGCCACCAAACAAACAACTGAGAACAGAGATCTTCATCATTAATTGGTTGGAAACACTCCACAATTACATGATTTATAGGAAGTAAATTTGGAGTGCCTTAGCATGGATCAAAGAAACATTAGTGTTCATCTCTGCCTGTATACAGGGGAAAAGGTCACAGCTAGGGCTAGCCCATTTAATTTTTTTTCCCGAAGGATCGAGTGAAAGGCCTGACCACGTCTCTGGGAATTCACCATCAAACCGGTACCGAACGCCGCTTTCCACATCCTAAACCCAGCGGTAGGGCAAAGGACGCAAGTGCTGCCGGCCAGCGGCCGAAGCTCCCTTGACCAGCGACCCCGCCTCGCTCCCCGGCAGCGGGGCCAGCGGCTTCCAGGCTGCCCTCGGCCTCCCTGCCGCCCCCCCAGCCCGAGGGGCCGCGTTGGCCTCCGAGCGCTGCACAGCCCCTCCCGCTGCCCATGGGTTCCGAGGGGGAAGGACCCACTGGGGTAGGTGGGACTCCTTGCGGCCCGGCCCCTCGACGGCCCAGGGACCTTCCTGCAGCCTCAAGGAGAGCGGCGGCGGCCGTGAGGCGGGGCGGGGGGNNNNTCCCCCGTGACTCACCCGCTCCCTCCCGGGGGGAAAAAGCCGCTAGCGCCGGAGCCGCCGCCCCGGCCGCCTTGGGGGAGCCTGCGGCAGCTCGCGGTCCTCGGGGCCTCCCCCGTCACCTTCTCCGAGCGGCGACTCCCGACGCCGCGCCTTAGGGCAGGCGGGTCGGGCGGGACGCTCCCTCCGCGGGAGGCGTCACCCCAGAGCCCTCGGAATAGCCCAGGGAGGGTGGAAACGGGTTCCCCCTGGCCGCACCGGTCCGCTCCCCCGCCATCCCTCCCCATTCCTTCCGCCTCGGGTACGTCCATCCCAAGAGCGGCGACAGCTCCGGCCCCGGCCCGTGTCCCCCCAACCTCGGCCCTTGCGCATGCGCGGCCCCGCCGCCCGCTCCCCCGGCGTCTCCAGCCACCCCCACCCCCGGTCGCGATTTGAATATGCTAATGAGACGGTGACCGGCAGCCCTATGGTGGGGCTGGGACGCGGTCACGTGGAGCGGGGACGTGTCCTCTAGGGGCGGGGCCCGACCTGCCCAGGCTGCCTTAAAAGCGGGCGGCGAGCGAGGAAGCGCCTCAGTCAGAGAGAGAAAGTGCCGGGGCAGGGGGGCTGCGGCTGCTCCGCCTGAAACTTCTGAGTAACATCA
>VYZX01016105.1:2593-25660 GCA_013401335.1 Brachypteracias leptosomus | reverse complement strand
GATATATCTTTTTTTTTTAAGTGACAGATTCCATTACCTTAGAAAATAAGGTACAAATTGTGAACACAGTTGCTTTGCTGCTTATATGTTTCAATTAATTTAATGTAAGGAAAAGTTAAAGTTCTTCCCTGTTTGGGATTACCATGTATCAGTGCTTAACGTTTCAGTGTTGGTGCCTTTTTGTTCTGCATTTCAATGTTGTTCTTCGTTGTTCAGTTACTTGCTGAAATTCACTATGTATGAAGTCCATTCTATGTTTGTTTGTTGTTTTTTAATTTGTTTGGGTTTTTTTTGAGAATGTCACATAGTTGTGAAAGATTCAAAGACTGAATTATTTTAAACTTACCAAGGACCTCATCTAAATTGGAGCACTGAGAAGTTAATCAGGAAGTTTTCACTTATATAATATGTTATTTAGAACTCAATTAAATTTGTTCTTAGATGAAAGAGACAGGACAAATCTTTATACTAAACTGGCATTTTTGAAATTCTGTGACTTAGTAATGTTGGGAACTCTGTGGTTTAGGGATATGAAAACATCAATGTATCTTGAGATTTTAAGCTTGATGTCTTAGTAAATCCTACCATGTATTCATCATTCCTTTATTGTTCAGTATGAACATAGTCTAAAAATGCTTTATTGACACACATCCTTTCAGTTTTCACATGTGCACTATTCAATATGGAGATTTTGCATTCCAAAATGATTGTTTCTTGCATTGAATCTCCTTTTCAGGCTGCTTTAGGTTGCTTTTTTTGGTTTTCTTGCTGTTAGTTTTGGTTTTGTTCTTAGCACAAGCTTTCTGAGTAGAATTCCAAAATGTCTGAAGTTGCACAGTTAAACAGTTTTTAAGCAGTACATTCAGTGCCAGACTTGGAAACCCAGAATGTGTAAAGTTACAAGCATTTATAAAAATGATACTAAGCACAGACAATTTTTTTTGGTTGCACATTTCAAGATGGATATGCAATGAAATCACTGCCTATAGAACACAAATTTGCAAGCTCAGGCAAAGCAAGCAGCTGATATGCTTAAATATAATTTTACGTTGTTTTTGTTTTGTTTTGCTTTTTGGAAAAGGGTTTGGTGTCTCTCTTGTGCAATTCAGATAGCTNATTTTTGGAGTAAAACATTCAGAAATATTTTCAGGAAATATGACTAAAATCATCTTTAAACCTGAGTTCTTTGGGAGTGAGTTTAAAGTTATGTTTGGTATGGCTGGTTATTTTAGCTTTTTTTTTTTTTTTTTAAAAAAGTGAATAAAACCTCAAATATAACCTATTTTTAGCAGCTTGCATTTACTATATTCAATCAAATAACTTTAGAAACCACCAGGATTTGTTGGNTAATGTTGGGAACTCTGTGGTTTAGGGATATGAAAACATCAATGTATCTTGAGATTTTAAGCTTGATGTCTTAGTAAATCCTACCATGTATTCATCATTCCTTTATTGTTCAGTATGAACATAGTCTAAAAATGCTTTATTGACACACATCCTTTCAGTTTTCACATGTGCACTATTCAATATGGAGATTTTGCATTCCAAAATGATTGTTTCTTGCATTGAATCTCCTTTTCAGGCTGCTTTAGGTTGCTTTTTTTGGTTTTCTTGCTGTTAGTTTTGGTTTTGTTCTTAGCACAAGCTTTCTGAGTAGAATTCCAAAATGTCTGAAGTTGCACAGTTAAACAGTTTTTAAGCAGTACATTCAGTGCCAGACTTGGAAACCCAGAATGTGTAAAGTTACAAGCATTTATAAAAATGATACTAAGCACAGACAATTTTTTTTGGTTGCACATTTCAAGATGGATATGCAATGAAATCACTGCCTATAGAACACAAATTTGCAAGCTCAGGCAAAGCAAGCAGCTGATATGCTTAAATATAATTTTACGTTGTTTTTGTTTTGTTTTGCTTTTTGGAAAAGGGTTTGGTGTCTCTCTTGTGCAATTCAGATAGCTGTTTTGTCTCTTATTTTTAATTATAGAAGTGGTATCTGACTGGATCTTTGATGTTTGCTGTAGGGCTTTCAAACTGGGCAGGCCAAGTATAAGATAATGTATGTTTGGAACTCCAATAGCTAATTTAAGCCATAAATGGTTATTTTTAAAAAAACTGCTGAGGAGCAAATGACTTTTTGAATTTCATTTATTTCTCTACCTTAAATTTCCTTTTCTTACGTGGAGGTTACGTAGCCTGTGTTATGGAGATAGTGGTCATTTCATTCTTGTATTTTGTAACTGTTGTGCTGAGGAGTTTTATTTCTGGCTCGATTTTAGGAAAAACCTGCTGTTGCACTTGTGTTCTGCTTTGAAAACCTTTGGCTAACTGTTTCTTTTGTTTGTGTGCTTTGTTTAAACCTGCAACTCATTTGTTTCTGTCATCTGAAATACAGAAAGCTTCAGTTGTACCACCAAATCAATGTCCTAACTGCGTGTGCAAAAATAATTTTATCTACTGGTAATCTGTAGTGCCAGTAAGGGATGAAGGAAAACCCATGTAGCTGCCTTGTAATCTTCCATAGACATTCCAAATAAGAAACTGTGATTGCTGCGTGTCTCAAGCGTTGTAGTAACTCTTAGGTATTTGTAATGTAGTTAACTAAAGAATTGTCTAGGACATGAAAAATTACTTTGCCTGTAATAACCTTGCTGTAGTCTATAGGGAAGGACAGTTGTACATAGCTGAATTTAGGTTTTGGAATTTCCTCACCTCATGGAGGAAAGGTCCTTTTCTGGCAGCCATCCTTACTGGAAAATCATTGCCATTCCTACCCTGACTTTCAGAGTGTGAATGAGTGCAGGGAAAATAATGACCACTTGAATAGCATTTTCTATTTCCTTAGGGGAAGAGGTGGTGAGTTATTGAAAGCATTGAGTTCAGAGCTTGATAAATTTTAGTAGATTTTGTTAAAACTCTTATTTTAAGACCTCACTTCTCCAACAGATAAAGTAATTTGAGATAGAATTCTAATTGTAGCTTCAGAAGAAAAGGGAGTGTGTGTGTAATACAGTTGAATGTTTGTGGCTAAGCCTTCCAAAAATGGTCAATCAGTGGCAAAAAACAGGGAGAAGTGGAATGGTGGTATGTATTGTCCCTGGTGTCAGAAACCATGAACTAACTGTGGGATTAAATAGAGTTAGATCAAGAAATCAGGGTTCAGTGACTGATTACTTCTTATTTGTACTTATACAATCATTTAGGGTTTTCTAGATATAAGAAGTTTTAGGGAAAAAAAAGTATTTACCTGTTTCTAGGTATTTGAGATAGTATCCAAACAGAGCACGCCTGATGTTTATCTCCTCTTTACTCAGTCACCTCCTAGAAGGATAGATTTGATTAGCTTGTGCCCCCTCTGCTGGCTAGTTTTCCAATTGCAAAGTAAAAATACAAACGTTTATGTAGGTGAAGTACTCTGATACGTTTTTTTGGCCAAACAATTTATAGAAGTCTCTCTTCTGGGTGTAAAACTACAACAAAAACCATACGAGTCCTCATTTGAGAGAGTCAGTGGTGGTGCTGAGAGCTGGTGTTTTCACAGTGCATAATTACTGTCATGGGCTCTGTCAAGACTCCTTCAGCATTTGTCAAACCTGTTTCTTTCCTGCATCCCTCAGTTGAAGAGATTTGGTGGTTTTACTCACCCTGTGTGTGCATATTGTGTCATACACAGAGGAACTACATGTTCATGGTTCTTGGAACTATGGAAGACTACCACTTCAAGCTTCTAAAACCTGCTACTGCCATCTGCATTTCTAATAGTGGTCATTTCCCCCTTAAGATGTAGAGCTCTCTTTTGGGTGTACTAAGGGCCTCTCTCAAATTACCTTTAACAGATGATTAATTTACCTGTGTTCTTTCTGCAATCTGTCTTTGTAGGTGAGATAGTGTTGCCATCTGTCTAGCGTGAAGAGCAGGTAGAACAAAAGTCCTCCTATCTTGGATACTGCAGGGATAGCTAAAAGGTTTCAGTGTGATGTTAGAGAATATATGTTTATACTGCAGATGTTTGTGGACTGGAGTTAATAGTAAGAATCCTCCTGCTGTCCTGCAGCCCTTTCAGAAAAACACTGGGTGTTTTTTCTTGGTAGTGTAATTTCTGGAATAATGTTGCATTAGGTTATTTCATAAGATTCCAATCTGTGACCAATGTGGTATCTGTCTTTGCCATTAATCAGGCATCAAGGGAGATCTTTGGTTTATATTAAATTTTCTTTTATTACTTGAAAACTTCATAACAGACTTCAAAACACTTCTATCGTGTGTAAAACTCAAACTGATTTATTGAACTTTCTTTTGAGCCTTCCAAAAGTGATCTTGAAATACATTTACTGTAGAAATATCTGGTCATCTACTAGTAAGACAGAATTGCTACCACTGCAAAACTGCATTATCTGTTGAATAATCAACAGCATCAAGGGAATACATCAAAATCTTCTGGACAGCAAAACAGAGATGAGTTATCAACTTTTGTTGCGTATGAAGCCTGACTTGTCAGAGACCTTAGTCCCATACAGAATTCCAGCATGTTCTTTGTCTCTTACTCATTCAGGCTAAAATTGTAGGAGTCTCTCTGCCACTTAAGTGGTTCCCATTCATGGAGCCAGTTTCTATTCTAAAAATCCTTGACAAATAATTATGGTTTCAAAGCTGTTTTTATCATGCAGGTTCAGTCACTTGGATAACACCAAGATGCAGTTGAGAGGTGCTGTACTTTGCAGCCTGGCAACAGTATCATGGAGCTCTTGTGGCATGTCCTAGGAGAAGTCAGATTTATCAAAGCAAATGTTCTAGTAGAACCCAACAGCAAAGCAAATGTCTGGTAGAGCCTGACAGNCCCCCCCCCCAGCATATTCTTTCTTGCAGATCACAGAGTTTCATAGTGTGTTTGTGCTAAATATTAATGAGGTGATATGCAGCATAGCTTCATCTGAGAAAGCTTCCATTTAAAGACCTTTGCTTCTTATCAAGTAGTAGGAAAGAATTTAGTAATCTACTGATGTGGAGAGCATATTCATTCCTGAGTAATACAGTGTGTACATATATGTATATGATTGTGGTGTGTGTCTACATACGTTTGAAAAAACATTAAAGACAAAGTAGTTTTTGTGAAGAATTGTATTGCCAATTAGGAATTCACTAAAATACTGCTGTGATACCAGTGTATTCAGCTGTGTCTGTGACTTGGGATCCAGTTGTGTGACTGCATAAAATAAAATCAATTCTATAGGTCTTCACAACTATATTGATTGGTTCTGCAGGGAGAACAGAAAATAGTCCAAGGTGCTGAGTTCATGAGTGGGACAAGTAAGAAGTCGCTCCAGTTCTTGTGTAGCTGACTAGCAGAGCATAGAGCAGCTGTTAAATATCTCTGTGTACTTGACTGGTAGTATTCTGCCTTGAGTAATGAAGGGGAAAGTCTCCAATAAATGTTAAATTAATGCTTTAGACGTTTCATGGTTTTGCTGAAGCACAACTGAAGTGCCAAAGATACAAAAAGTAAGTGAAAACTATGTTGGATTTGGACCATCTGTTTTAGTTCGTTTGAAACTCAGGCTCAGTGTTTTGGTTATTTTTTAAGCTGTTATCAATTTAAAAAAAAAAATAGCTTTAAAGCTAATAATTTTACCATCATTCTGACTTTTAGATTTAATTTTAAACTATTGTTTTTGAACAATGGTTGCCTACAGATCCTCATGAGCATTTATGAGAATCTTGACCTTCTCAATTCTAAAAAAACCTGATTGAATTGAAAAGTGATAGTGCACTTCTGTATTTCCTGTATTTTCCTATTTACTGTCAGTTTGGTCTGATACTTCTGAAAAGAAAAAGACTCTGCCAAGGTAATATAATGTATGATGGATGTGTAATACAACATCTGTTAAATTTTCTGATTTACTGAGATGAAAGCATACCATTTAGACATTTCATTGTGATCCGAAAATAAGCTTTTTCCAGTGATTAGTGATGTGTTCTGTTAAAAATATGTGCTTTATTTCAGTTTACATTCATTTTCAATTTTAAGCCTTTCTTGGGCATGAAGCTTTTGTACTACTAAATACTTACTTCTTTTTATAGTAGTTGCTTGTTGAACATGTCATTTTTAGTCTCTGACTTGGTGTTTTTTTGTTCCTGTTTCTACCTCAGCTATTTCTTAAGTTTTTTTACACTTCTGACTCTGAATATTTAAATATGTGTTGAGATAACAGTAGTCTTAAATCAATTTTCTTTTACCATGTGTATATTATTCCATACTTGGAATACATATTATTCCACACTAGCTCTTGACTTACTTTCCCTCTACACTTGGAAGAAGAAAATGAAATAATCCCCCAATGTATTAATCAGTCATGCTGAAACTCGTTGCTAAGCTTGCTTGCCTACGAAAGTGGATTCTTAGTTTTGAGAGACTTAAAAAGACAATAGTGTGTCTTGCTAATCTGATACCCTTCTGGCTCAATCTGGGTCTCCTTGTGAGAGCATCAGGCAAGCCAGGGTGGGCTGGCAGTGCCTCTTGCTGTGCCCCAGTGTGGGTGATGTGGAGCTCCATGGTTCTCACAGCTCTGTGTTTTGTGCTCTCTGAGCATAGAGCTACTGCAGCTGGAGACTGAAGAAATGGCAACTGATGCGGTTGAGTTGCTTTGTGATTTGGAACAAATAGTCGTGAAGCTGTCAGATGGTGCGTGTTGTGGAACAGATAAGTTAGCTTTAAGGCTTTGAATCTCATGTTCCTTTTTAGCCTAGTAAGCTTGCCCTGATGTTGATGCTGATTTTTAAATAACTTTCTTCCAAGAAGAGTTGTATGGATTTTTTTTGGTCTTCTTGGAAATGCAGACTGTGAATGAATGTAAAAACTCTCTTGGATCACGTCACAACACTTGGTGGTTGAACAGGATGATAAGCCATTAAAACCTTAGTTGCTTCTTCCTTAGTACTTTTTTCATCACTGGTAGGAACCTTCAGAAGGAAAAGCATATTATTGAAAAGAATTTGCAGTCAGATCACTCTTGTAGCTATTTAAACTGAGAAGGACACAAAATGAGCCAATTTGCCTACATGAGGCAATTAGCTAAAGTCCCAGTGGGAGCTAGTTGCCACTGAATTTTCAGTTGGAAAAATAAGTAGTATTTAGTTTTTCCAAAATACTTGCTTATAAGCTAATCTATTTGAAAATAAGTGCTTAAAAAACCCCCTTGAAAATACTTCTCAATTTACTGTAGCCTGAACAGTAAATTGGGACTCAAACTGCAGCAGTTTAAATGTAGCAGTTGAGTTTCTAGACTTGAAAATGTTTGTCCACTATCAGTGGTTATAATGTCTGAAAACAGATAATGGAAGAATAGAAGTGGTTTTGCTTGTTAGAATACACCTATATAATGCTAGCTTAAGTGCTAGAGTTGACCTTATGTTTCCCAAGGTATTGCTACTGAGGCCGAGTTGATCTTTACCCTACTTACTTTAAGAACTCTGTCTTTCACACTTTCTATCTTTCACTTCCCAGTGTGGGAAAGGAAGATGATGCCAAAATTAGCTGCTGGATTATTTTTGCTTTTGAAATGAACAAAACCTGATGGTGATTAGTTAGTTGACAGAGGAAGTTGTAAACAGGCTTATTATTTACACCTTGGTATGCTGAGCTGATTTCCAGTGTATTTCTGCATACCTGTAATCTGCCAAAAAACTCGTGATGTCTGCTCTGTCACTCACTGTGTGGCTAAAATAACTGAGCTGTGCTGAACTGATGTCCTATGCATTCACAGTCAATGGTGCTGCTACGTATTTTGAAGAATATAGCATTTCTAAGATATGTACATTCACGGAGTTTTATTTTAATAGTGCGCTTCTATATTAGATTTCTAATATTCTATTTCTAACGTGTCTAGTATTTCTATATTAGTATTTCTAAACTAGAATCATTAGCTTGAAATGAACTTCTAAAATAGTAATTGACAAAGCTGCTGCTGTTTAGTTAAAAAAAAATTGCTAATTGTCGCCTGGAATTTAATTTTGCCACATTTACCAGAACATCTCTGAGTTTTGAGGACCTATAGAAATAAGAGGGATTTTTATTTTAATTTTTTTCTTTTACTTTATACAGGTTTTGGATACCTTCATATAGCCAAGGTAAAGTTTGGGGTCAGAAGAGTCAGTGGTATTCTGTAAGAATTAATGGCATGGAAATTGAGTCAAAAATTGTAAACCTCAATAATAGGCATTTTATCTGAAATTCTTCCTTGATAGATTCTAATTATGTTTCTGCTCCTTTAGGTAGAAGGTAGACACTCTTCATGTTTCTAAATTGCATGGAGCTGTGAACCTAAGTGCAACTAAGTGAACTCAGCTCTGTTCACTTGCCTTTAAATAATTCAGTGGTGAATTGTGTGCTCTGTGACTTGATTTCATAAATTCTTTCTAGAAAGGATGATATTTATAGCTGTTTTGAAGAGCTGAAGTTAAGAGTATTGTATTTTCACATCTAACTAGTGAAGAAGAGATTTCAATGGGAAACTTTCCCTTATTACTTGAAGAGGTGTGAAGTTTTCTGCGGCAGGGCACTGATAGTGTTTCCACCATTACCCTGTAGTTGATACATGTGGAAATGTGAGTTACTTTGTCTTTGGAGTCAGAGACTCTCAAATTAGTTGCTACTCTGGCTAAACATGAATGTTCTTGTTCTGGTAAAAAGATTCTTGCTTTTGTAAGTATGTTGCTATATGAGGATTCTTTACTTCGTATGTTGGTGCTCATCCATTGTACAGGTAAAATGCTTGTGAAATTATACCTTCCTTATAGTCATTCTGAGCCTGAAGGGTTTAAATTTAAGGCTTAAATTTTTAGGTTGGCCAAATTAAGAAAGATATATACTTGAGGTACACAGAAGTGTTTAAGATAATGAGGATATCTGGATAATAGGGGTTGCCAGAGAATAATTTTTTAGTGCTTATGTTTCAAATTAGACTAGAATATTGACCTAAAGAGCATTGCTTATGGCATTCTGTATCTAAAATCTCATTACTATTATCGATTGTTAATTTATTTTTACAATCAGTTATTAACAATAGGGTTAAAGTATTTTTATATTCAGTATTCATGAGAACAATATTCTTTTCCCCTAGTGAGAAACCCTGCTTTCAATATTATTTCAGTGCAACACAATTAGCTTCCAGCTGATGTTTCGCAGTTGTGGTGAACTATTAGTTTGCAGAGTAACATACCGTAACTGTTCTTCTGAGTTAAATAAGGCTAAATATTCTTAGGAAATTATGTTAATTAAAATTGAATATATTTTGAGAGTCCTTTAATTCTTTTAAGTAATTGTTTAAATGAGATTATGAACTAGCTTAGCTTTCATGGAAGAGATTAATCTTCACTGTTGAATTTTATTTTTGCATGTTTTTGTAGTAATGGTATGTTATATTAAAAGAAAATTTTAAGATTTTCACTAAGGTTTGAGAAAATACTGAGTAAATAACTTTTTTTTTTCTATTAGCATATAGTAAATTGATCACTGTAAATGTGGCTTTGCCACTTCAAACTGGACACCCCTCACCAAATGTATTTCAAATTGTTAGGTGATGTTTCTATTCTAAGTGCACAATCGGTAGATTCTTTATGGGTTCTAAAAAATGGATTTAAAAGGTCTTTTTCTTAAAAACTATTAGTTCTCTGTCCATAGTTTTAGAGTGAATTGTTAGCATTCATGAGATAGTTTATCTTCATAAGCAGAACTAGGCTGTGGGTCTAGTAGTATTTTTCTTTGTTTTCTGAAGAAGAAAAATGAAGCCCTAAGCTTGGAAATAGGAGGGTAGGACCCACTGAGCAAAAGCTTGTGGTGGCTTTTATCTAGCCTGTCTTTAACCCTAACTGGAGTGGGATGTGCTAACTGGGCTTGGAGTTGACACGTGCATGGATTACTTTGGGATCCTCTTTTTCAGAAGGGACAGAAGGCTCCTAACATACCAGCAGTAGGAAAAGGAAGTGCCAGTAGCAAAACAAGTTTGGGTTTTTTTGCAGCTAGACTACTTGAATGTCTGGGTGGGATCACAGGATGTCTTGGCTTGTATATGTTTTTGTCTTATATGATTCATATAGAAAGTTTATCTATTTTTCAAGTGTTTGTTTCTGAAGTAAGTCTTGTGTCCATGGTTGAACCACTTGGGTCAAAACATAACTGGTACTATTCATCTCAGAGTTTTCCTTAATACATAGAGTATTAGTTAACCCCAGGATCATGATCACAAGCACTATG
The DNA here is from genome assembly GCA_013401335.1 of Brachypteracias leptosomus. Classification (NCBI taxonomy): domain Eukaryota; kingdom Metazoa; phylum Chordata; class Aves; order Coraciiformes; family Brachypteraciidae; genus Brachypteracias; species Brachypteracias leptosomus. The sequence goes on along the minus strand of VYZX01016105.1, from coordinate 15,411 downwards.
CAAATGCTTTAGTTGGTCACACAGTAATTAAATCACACATAAAATCAACCCTGGAATAGGAGAAATTGGAAGTAACTCTGGTTTGAAGAAACAGTTGCTCCTCTAAAAGCTGCTAATGTGTCAGAATACTGCAGTACACATTGTTCTTGAAGTCCTACGTTAACCATTTTTGCCAAGTTTTTGTATGCATTTATTGAATACGAATATATTTAGTGTCCTAACTGCAAAAAGACTTAGAAACCCGTAGCACTGTACTATATAGTATATGAGAATAATTACCTTGGGTCTCATTGTTTTGTTGGTGGATATCAGTGGCTGTTTAATGGCAGAACAGAAGCTTATGAATTTGTTACAGCATTTAAAATGAATTGCTTTGTTTTTTCCTTAGGGACGAAACCCATTTTTTCTGGAGCCAGCAATAATTATAACAGTTACTGATGGAAGTAAATTAACTACTACCAGTGGGATACAGGAAGAGGTAAGGTGTGACCTTTGTTTACAATGATGTGTGCTAAATGTGTTAGAATACTTTGCAGTGGGTATAAATGACTCCTCAAAAGTATGCTCCTTAATAGCTTAAACTTGCATGTTTTTTCCCTTTTAATTTGAGGTAATATTCTGCAATAGTACTACAAAAATGTGAATAATTCATTTTTCTTATCACATGTGACAGATTAATGTAGTACAACTGTTGGTCTGTTTAGTAGACTCAGTTCACTATTTCTATTCAGGGAGTTCATGGCTTTTCAAATATGTTAGCAGAGGAAATTAAATTCTGTAAAGCTTGTAGGTCTTTATCTGGTCTAGGTCTAAGTTCTTTGTATATAAGTTCTTTATGTATACCCAAATTAACGTAGTGATTTCCCAAAGGATGTAGCCCTAGCACTTCTTTCACACTGGACTCTTAAAGTGATTGCAATCAAATCAGTAGTGTCTTTCTAATCCAAGATAAGAGCTGAAGAAATGTATTACAAATTAGATCTGTAGAGCAGATCTTAATATAGTGGAGTACCTGCTCATCTGTCAAACTCAGAGCTACAGCAAATGCTGGGGCACGGAGCTATTTTAACTTACTGACCATTTTGAATCCTTTCCTTAAAAAGATGGAAGAAGGATAGGGTTGGTCTGACCAGCTCAGTGCCCATTCCATGCAGTAGTAAAAAACCCAACAAACCAAAAAATCCCTAAGCTTGTTCCCTTTTTAGGAAAAAGGTTAATGTCTAAAGGTCTACCCTAAAGCTTAAGGGGAGGATTCAGACTTTTCCATGTGGTATGCCAGATTTGACTATACAGATTAACTTGTCGTACATTGCTGTTGATTAGTTACTTGAATTTCACCTGAAACTATTATTATATTGCACTCTTATAGAAGTTGTTTGTATGGAAAGTGATATTTGAATGTTCTTGTAATGTATCTGACTTAGAGGAGGAAAATTGTATGACCTCCTAATTCTATGTGAACTACTAACAAATAGCCATAGCCACTAACTGTAAGGGAATGCCTGGCTCCATGATACCAAGTAGGTTGTCTGTATAAAATCTCACTTTCATAAGATTTTTTTTTAACCGAGTATTCAACTTAATCAAGCAATTGATTTGGTGTGGTCCAAAATACTGAGTAGAACAGCAGCAGCCTCATATTTACAGTGATTGTCAATGACCAAGTGTTAATTAACCAGAGGGTACTGTGATGCTTGTAGAGCCTTCTACAACATTTAGTGCTGTTGACAGCAGAATGCTGTTTTCTTTTTTTTTAAGAGCTAATTGGGTAATCACTTGGCTGTGTAAATCCTTTCTTGAAGAGAAACAAATTCTCTGCTGTCAGATGACTAATCTGTAAAATCTGACATTGACATCCTGGAGTGAGGGACACCAAGATGCTCAGGAGGTGAAGCAAATGACATCTGGGTAGAGGCTGAGAACTGGATTTGTTCATCCTTTAGAGAAGCCTATGAGGGTGGGGAGTGTCTTACCACCATCTGCAACAACTTAATGGGGGAGGGAGCAAGGCTTTTATGGGGGTGCACAGGGCTGAGGTGAGAGACAACAGCTGCAAATTGTACCTTGGGAAATTCTGATCTGATATCATGAAAAATTTTAACTGTATGGGTGATTGAACACTGATATAGATTGTCCAGTGGTTGTGAGATCTCTGTTATTGGAGATGCTCTAAGCTGAGTGACAAGGCCCTGATTGATCAGAAGTCTCTGAACTGTATAACCTTCATGTATGTGTCCCTTCTAATGTAGACAGTTCTGTGATTTACATTACATTTCCTTTCATCTTGTTCACTTATCCAAAATGATTTAGGTAAGAAAGCTCTGTTGGCTGTCATGAGCTCTTTTTCTCACAGCAAGAGTCAGGATTTTTTTATAGCCAGCAAGTTTTTTTGTGTTCCTTGTCCTCAAATATGGGTACATTTCCCTTTGGTCTTCACAAGAAGACATTTTCTTATGGTCATGCAACCATTTGCTCACATGTTCGCATCTTTAAATTGTTGTAAGTTACGTTGAGAAAATGCTTTTTCTGGTGGTTGCTTTAATCCTCTAAATTTAGGCCTGTCTTATGGGCGATTCTGACTAATAAGTGTGCACTACACCCAGACTTTTAGTGTTATGATCATGACGTTGGGCCAAATGTGATGCTTACATGATTTGATGATTGATAAACTGTCTTCTAGAGATGCAGAATCTACCCTGCTAATAATAGTGAACTAATGATTTCTTGGTAAATAAGCAATTTTCAAGGCATTGCCTTCTAGTAGAGGAACTGAAAGTGGCCACTGCTCTTACTTCCTGCAAGACAAAATGCAGGATTCTTTGAATGCTCTGCCATATGTATTTACAAGGCATATATTTCATACTCAGCAAGGGATGTGATGTTGTTTTTTTCTTTCTTTTTATTCATTTTTGCCATAGCTGTACCAGTAAGAACATCCTTAACACTATCAAAGAGCAGGGGAACAAAGCATCCAAGGGTGCTTCTTTCTTTCAGAGATGGTCTTTTGCTTTTGTCAATGTGTGTCCTTTGATCAGAATTTTTCTTAGTGTAGCTTGAGCATCCTTTACAGTTATCTCTCAAGTTGGACATGCAGAAATAAAGCAGAATTATACAGTAACACCACCCTGGAGAATCGGAAGTCCATTGTTGCTCTTGTGTTCATTAGCAAAGCTTATCAGTCACTTTCTGTTCTTTGGGTTTGACTTTAGAGGGGTTTTTCAGAGTTGATGTTGGAAGTGATCATATCCCACTGGCTATGACAACAGTGGTTTTGCTTCCTGTGTAAAGTTCTTATGGACTAAGGCAGTATATTTTTAGTTCTTTTAAAACTTATGTACAAGAGAACCGACAGAACGTTGGTTTTGGAAAGCCTGTGAAGCCAGCGTGGAACCTGGAGGCAAGTTTCCTCAAAGCTTCATCATTCAGATGAACATTTGCATTCTTACCAATGAAATCAGCTTTATCACTATGGGAACACTGTCATTTGCCCTAATGTGAAGCAGTCAAGCTTAAACCCTGTTTCAGAGCTCTTGCTGAATTCTTCAGATGTCATGTTCCTTTGTGGAATTTCATATGGGTTTTGCAGATAAAGAGCTTTGTCTCTGGTGGATGTAGTTCCTCAGACTGAAGACCAAAATGATGCAGTCTATGCTATTATCATTTCCACCAGCACAAGTTAGAAGGATTTTCAGTCCCATGCCTTCAGGCACTGACTTCTAATGCACTCATGCTGATGACTAACAACATCAGTTCTACGTTCATCAGTTCTACTGACTCCAGTGTTGAAGACTAACAGCATCAGTTCTACATTCAGCATGGCATGTTGACCATATTCGTCCCTGGATTCACTTGTTACAGTCATAATTTGAGAAAAGGGGTGGGTTCATACTGTTGGAATACCATCATTAATTATCAGTCTTGTGCTATAGAGACTCCTCTTGGAGTGGCTTTCACTTCTGATACCTCAAATTTGGTCTTAGCCCTTTTGTGATCTTTCCTTTAACAAGTGCTTAATTAGTTGAGGGGATTTCTCTTATTCCTCCTTCCTTCTTGAAGATTTTAGTGGCTTTAAAGGCAGGGAAGAGGGGTGTAAGGCACACGCTGCGATCTTATTGCAGCTTTATGGCATTTTGGGAAAGGTAGAGTTTGTGTGTGTTTCTACAAGCTAGTGTTGAGATAAAACAACTGGTTTTAAGTACTAACCTGTGGTGACACTTGTGTGTGATTATATAAAGACAACATATTGAAGACCTCCCTTTAAATTTTTCAGTCTATCTTTTTCTCAACAACCAATATGAAGGACAAAGAAGAGAAGATGTGCATGCCTTCATGTTGAAGTATGCGTGGGAAAAGAGAAATGAAATGCAGGATATACATTTCTAGGCTCATCCTATTTTCTGCTAGGTATGCAGTTGCTATGGTAATACAATAGCAGTTTAAAAAATAAAAAAGTACCTGAAGGTGTGAAAACCAAGTTACTAATGGCTGTGGAGAATGAGGCCTGGTTTGAATCTATAACTTCTCAGTAACATGAATGCTAAATTTAACTGGAATTAAACTGTGGGAAGGAAAGTGAGGACGCTTGACTTGATGCTGATGGCTTTGCATGTTGTCTTATGGTTTGAAAACATTCCTTATAGTAATATGTACATAATTCAATGACCTGCTCCTGAGTACTGTTTGGTTTTGGTGTTCTCTCAATATAATCAGCTGAGGCAAACAAAGATTTTGTAGTTTGAGATAAACTTTACTCAGGATAGTGTTGGTGTGGGGTCTAGTGAGACTCTTAAATATTTATGTTAAAGAATATGTATATATGCTGCCTGAAGAAAAAAGCACTGTTACATAAGTATGTTTTGGAGACGAAGTGTGACCTTTAGAGCTAGTAAATCATCTGTTCAGATTTGAGTAGGAAAATCTGGTGAGTGGCCTGCCTTAATAATAGTCCCAAGTGAGGATGGTGCAGTACTTTCAGTTGAGTCTTCTTAGAGTCAATGTTCTAGGCTGTCTACTAATGTGGCTCTTCTTTTAACTGAGTTTCTTTGCTCTGTGTGTGAAAAAGGGAAAGGCATGCATGTCAATCAGTAATGAACCAGGTACATGGCTGAGTGCCCTTTGACCAATTTCATGTGGAACATTTGGGGAAAATAGTGCTCTTCTCACATGTGTTCTCTACTTGTGTCAGTATCAGGTGCACTGGAAAGTCCAAAGTGTTCAGATTGCTGCTTATATGTTACAAAAGTGGGTTTGGTGTGTTTGTTTCTGGCTTTGAGATTGTATCAATAAATTGATTATTTTTCAAATACATGTATTTTTCCCACTCTGAGACAATCACAGTTATGTAAATAGAAATAGCTGAGGTTTTCAGTGTGGAAATTAGGCTTAATGCTTTCAAGTGAATCTTTTAAAAATAAGCAAACAAGAAAACTTTTTTAACAGCTTAACTAACCACTATGAACTAAAAATGAAGGCAATTTATAATGGGTACATTCGTGGACTTGCATCAAGTTTTGGAACAGACTAGTAGTTTGAGTTGAGATTGAGAATTGGGATTTTTTTGAATGCTGTGTGAGAAGGAAACTGAGGAAGTGTTGAGCTTTTGGGCTTAACCCATGTATTTGGCTAGGTAATAGAACTGTTGGCGCCTCTGAAGTCATTGCTTAGGAGATTCATTTTTTTCCCCCTTTATGGCTGCAGTGCTTTAGGTGAAATGAGAATTTTGCTTGTACTGACAGTGGTATCATCAGCCAGGGATCTGTCAGATTTTTCTGGAACTTTTAATTACTTTTAATAATTCTGATCTATCTGTTCAGAGCTTCTGTAGTTGAATGTTTTGATAAGCTTTCTTTTTCCCACTAAGATGTGAGATATCTGGATGTAAAAAGAGAGACTAGAGTCTTCTGAGTATCTTGTGCTATCCTTTAGAAGCTAACATATGGATTTAAATTTTGTGTTTCCCTTGTTTCAGTTAACTAGTTATAAGAACCCTGGGAAGTGTAGGTGTTCTGTTAGTCTCTCTATTGCTGTTAGTGGTTAATAAATAATATCCTGACCATTGCTGTATCTTTAGTACAGCATGTTTGAAGTCTGAAACTTGAATCTCTTTACTGTCTCTTCTGGGAATTAAAGTGAAAAGCTTTCATGTGTTGTTTGTCCCTGAATGGTATCTTCAATATTTTGAACTAAAACCTTTGTGCAGTTCTTCCCATACAGAAGCAACACAATGGCAGTGACAAACGATTCTTCCTTGTTTGGGTAGCTGTGGCTGCTGTTACCTATTAGCTGAAATTGAGAGCTCATTTTGCATTTCAGTGTTGATTTTAATCTTAATCTCTGTTTTTCACTTAAAGCACAGGCATGAGTTTAGTTGTGGAGTATACACAAGTTCTGTAAAATCTCTACACTCTAATTCTGTAACTACCACGTTAATTCACTTGTTGGAGCTGAGTTATTTGGAGTAGGTGATTCTGGCAGCTAGGTTTTGTTGTGCAACTACACCCAGATTATATTTCTTCTGCAGGAGTCTTAGTTTAACATTACTTTTTCATTCAGTTGTGCTTTTAATCTAAGAATTGAAGAAAAGACTGAGCTGAGAATGGGCCTGTTCTGCAGAATTTGGAACAAAAGAATGCTGCAGTGAAGCCATTCTTACTGCTGAAGTTCTAAAAGTATTCTATTAATTTTGAAGTTTAGACCAGCTTAAAAAAAGTGGTTGCTCCCACTTGGTTTGTAACTCTCATTTTGCATCACGTTGCCTTGAAATGTTTGAAATGTTAATTAAATGATGGGTGCCTTGCATATAAGGTACAGTATTTTTTATAAATATATTAAAGAATTTTATATAATGTATTCTATATAAAAATTATAAATATCTGTGGTGAGGCTATTAATATATTTATAGAGAGTGATTTTTTTCATCGCTATGTAGCCTTTACATTTTTTTAAAGCAGTATATTCACAGATTTAAATTCCTTTTCAGCTCCATTTACCTCTCAATTCCCCTCTGCCTGGAAGCGAGCTGACGAAAGAGCCCTTTCGGTGGGACCAGAGGTTGTTTGCCTTGGTTCTCCGCTTGCCTGGCATCACGGCCCCGGAGTCCGAGCAGGTGACAGGGGTGCCGGTGGACGACTCCGCAATCACACCCATGTGCGAAGTCACCGGAGGTGGGTGCCCTGCCTTCCTTTGACAACTAGTCAATATTTTTGAAAGTGAAAACGAATTCAGTTTAGCTCTGTTAATCATATATGTGGTGGAATAAGTATTTCTAAGTTCTTATATTACTTGTAAAAACTCTGAACTCCAATATAATGAAACTGAAGACACTTATTGCATTAAAGCTACAGACATTTTACTGTAATGTGTCTTGGAAGAGTATGAATCTACTTTCTTCAGCAGTTTTTTAGAAGAGAAAACTTAATTTTTTCTATGCACCTTAGTATCGCAGCTAGAAATTGTAAGAATTGAGTCTGTTCTGCAGTACAGTTTTGCTAAATTCCTGGCATGCTCTGATCTAAAGAAACCAAAATTGAAGGAAATGTGTTGGGTTGTGGGTGGGTTGTTTTATTTTTTTTCCCTCCAGAGCATGCAGAATTTCTGCAATGCAGAATGCCTAATAATTCTGCAAAATTGATACTTCTCTCTCTGTTATAACTCTTTTTTTTTTATCTCTTAGAAATTCCAGATCAAACTCAGGCATTAATTCTGTAATTTGTTTGTAAAAACAATAAAACAATAAAAAACAAAAGTTTTTTATTCAAAACATAATAATTCTTCGAAGGCATCAGAGGGGGCGTGATAGAAAGCAAGCAAAGAAATTTAAAAAGCATTTCAAAAGGATTTGATTCCACTGCTTTCTGGCTGTGATGTAGGCTCTACTAACAGTGCCTTGAAATTCATGGACAGTTAAGTGTTGATGTCTGTCACAAGGGGGAGCCCATTTGCCATGAATGCAACCACGAATTTGAATTAAAATGATTAAGGGGCTAAGACCCCAAAAAAATTTCCAATGAAGTGCATGTAACACTGTCACTGCTTCACTAGGCTGTCTTGCTGCTTAAATAAAGAGGAAGTGCTTGATAGAAGCTTTAAATCAGTGATCCATGCATAAATCAATGTGTGCAGCTGGTGAATGGTTTTGAATGATCCAAGTTAAAATAAGGACAGAAACACTAAACAACCTTAACCTTGGCTGTTTCATTCTAGGTCGATCATACTGTGTGTGCTCTCCAAGAATGCTGAATCAGTGTCTTGAGTCATTGGTACAAAAAGTGCAAAGTGGAGTGGTAATAAATTTTGAAAAAGCTGGACCGGATCCCCCACCAATTGATGGTATTTTAAATTTTTTACACTGTGATATCAAATGGCAGGGATGGCTATTAATGTAATTTAATGAACTTAATGTAATAGTTGCCAAAATGAAAGAAAAACTATTGCCATTTAAAAGACATTACTATGGAAAGGACCTGCTAGGTCTGAAATTCTGTTGTATGTTTTCAAAATACTGGCTATACTGGTAGACACTGTGTAAAGCCTCTACGTTTGGTCATATTACTCAGGTAATTTTCAATGCAGTTATTCATGTCAAGCATAGTTAAGTGGGTTAGGAGTTTTAAGCAGTAGTTTTCAACCAGCTAGAAATGTAAATAGCTTGATATGGAAATACTGTGGGTTTATATGCTTATCCCTTTTTGATTAATGTAGTAAAGTAGCTGTATTAAAAGAGCAAACATGACTGTGCAGCCTTAAGTTCTTGTTCTAAATGGCTAAGCTAGGTCCCTCTTAGGGAATTCCCTTACTGAGAAATGTTTGTAGGATTTTTTTCTATCCTGCTTTGCTGCAATAAAAAGTTAGTCCAGCGGTATTAGCTGTGTGTATCAGTTGTTTTTTTTTAAGCATGGATGTTTGAAGATTATTTGATAATAACAATGGGAGGAGAAAAAACCTGATTGTTATGAAGGGCTCCAGATAATTGGCTTTCTCAGCTCTGATCCTGTAAACATTCAATGCCTATTTGATTTCTCATAGTTTCTGGGTTTTTGCAGAAATGCTTACTGAGAACTGTCAGCTATTCTTAGAAATAATATTAGCTGGAGGAAGAGCTTCCCTGGGCATATAGTTCTTAAATTCTTCACAGAAGTTAATACTCTGAGTTTTGCCATGAAAAAAAGACTCATAAAGCCTTTTCCTTCTGTAGATGGGCAGGTGGAAATATCTAGACCCTTTGGACCCCAACCTTGGCACAGCTGTCACAAACTTATTTATGTCAGACCAAACCCTAAAACTGGGGTTCCTATAGGTCATTGGCCTGTTCCTGAATCCTTTTGGCCTGATCAAAATTCTCCAACGCTGGTATGTACTGAAATTTGATAAAGCAAAGGGTTTATGCATGGGGTGATATTCCAGGATTTCCTATTTGCTGGATTTTTTGTTTCGAGATACATAAATCATTGTAGCTACTGTAAAAGCAGTGTGACTGAAGAAGGAATGTCATGTAAACCTGTGTTGTGGTTCTCTCGGCTAAATTACTGATGAGCAAATAATAGGATGGGGTTTGCTTTTTAGTAACTTCGAAGCATTAAGAAACTGCCTGTAACAGACTTATTTGTTGTCCTAGTACATGCATGTAGTATTTCTGTTTGAACTCTGCTAAAATATCAAACCAGAAATAAGGTCCACTTTGATAAGACTATCAAATTCTATTGCCTAGAAGATGGCATTAATAGAAGATAGTGTGATCTTCTCAATTTTGAATCCTTGTGATTGTTCTGTCTTCATTCTAGAAGATGAATGTAGCTTCATCTGTTGTTGTTCAGTGTAGCCATACCTTCAATTTATACCAAGTAGAGAAACTAATTTTTTTAAATGTTACCCACAGAATTAATTTTTTGGTTTTTTTCATAAGAGTGCATGCCTTTTATTTGATCTGAGAACTAATCATTAGTATAGTATAATGTATTTTTGTATTTCTACTAACCTTTGAAAATCATTAAAGTAGAAAAAATGCAGTTGTATAACTGTTTTCTACGTTTCTTGATAATTTTTATTGAATTTTTGTGTTCTTTTTGATCCGAAGCTAGTGTGCTGACTAGAAAACTCATTGAACTTTTCATAAATTTTATCTCCTTTGTTTGAAAAATAGATAAAGTCCTCTGAAATACAAGTTGTTGAGGAGTGATACTAGTATGAAATTTTAGTCATATTTACAGGTTTGATATTGCTGGTGTCCGTGGCCACATCCTTTGAAGAACGTGGATGCCCTTATGAACTACAGAGAAAGCTAGCATATATGAATAAAATTTAAATCTTCTATAGTTATTAAAAAAACAAAGCATCATTGTGTACTGGGTATTAGGAAGCTGCTCTGCAGGAAAATTGTGCTGCGTACTCCTTGTGATCACTATGAATGGTATATCTGCCTACAGTTCCTGCATAGAGTCACTACAGTTTGTTACTGCAGATCTTGACTGAGATGGCTGAAACAGATCTTGCCAAGTGAAGAGCTGTTGAACTAAATCTGCTAAAAACATGAGGTTGACTTACACAAATGGCAAGAAGATGAGAAACAATTCTTCTCTCAGTTGTAGCATGTGTAGCTCTCATAACTACATAAGGCACTGGATTATTGCATGTGCAGCTAAATTCCTGTCGATGTCAATTGGAATTCCACATGGAACCTTCCTTATGCAATGTTGGGGAGCTAAGTTTGCTGATGGTGTTTCAAGACTTGCATTTCATCACTGTACTGAAAATAGAGTGTTAAAACTTAGCATGTTGTAACTCATATCTACCTAAGAGTCCACAGTTAGATATTTTCCTTTTCCACCTCCTTACCTGATTCACTTTGGAGTTATCTCAAACAGTCCTACCCCAACAACTGGTTTGTGTACTGTAGGTAGTGATACTATCAAGGCTTTCTTAAATGTCTGTGAAAGTCTGATAATAATGCATTGGCAGATCAACATGTAAACAACTGCTCCCACTGCTCTGAGGTAAAAATAGTTCTGCTGTCCAGCCAACCATTACTGGACTTTTCAAGTCTTAGCATTCAACTTCTTTTTCAGCCTTTTTATTCCTAGTATAGCTGCTTCATGGCTCGGTCAAAAACTCCACCACAACTATTTATTGGAGGCATCATCTTTGAAGAGAATTGCAGTTCCTTCATTTGGTTGGGTCTCCTGGTTTGTGTACACTTGGACAGTACACCTTCCTCAGAGTGGAGACACTTAAGAAAAGACCAGCTCTGTGGACAGATAACATTTGGGTGCCTCATTCTAAAAGGAAGAGACTAGAGCTCATAGATGTAGTTGTTACTTTCAAGATGAGGTGGTAGGAAGGTCCAAGAAACTCTGTGTTTCCCTAGTTCATCTTATGTATCTGTTGTAAATAAATACATAAGATGAACTAGTCTCTTGTAAAGAGACTAAATGGAAGGAGAGTTCCCAATTGAGCTCTTCCTCAGACTCTAGTGGCCTTGGAGGAGGCTCAGAGTAAGTATAAGAGTTTACTCTCCTGAATACCCTTTAGTGAAAGGCATACAGCTCCAATTTTCATCACGCACAAAAAATCAACTTTTCCTTTCAGCAAACAAAGTTTCAAACATGTTGTTAACTTAGACTTGAAACTCAAGGCACAAAGGCCTTTTCCCTGTGGTCAATGAGAAGGTTAAAAGCCAAACACGTAAATTGCTTGAATTGAGATAACTTTTCACAGGCCTAATTAAGATGTGTATTCTTCTTAAACTTGTTTTCTCTGAATTGGTGCTGCTCTTAGTCATTGTAATTCAGTTTGAATTTTGTAACTGTTAAATTTGCCAAGAAGGAAAAGTGCTGGAGGAAGTCATCAAATGCAAAAGTACAATGCCTGCTTCTGTGGGGAATAAAAATGGGCATGCCCCAGAATAACATTGACATTTGTTTTGTCCCCACTGGGCTTTAATTCCATTTGCAAAGTTTTTGTGTATATTCAGGAAATTTTACTTTCATACTGGTCTAGACTTACTAGGAAAAATAGTTGGCATTTATTTAGAAAATAAGACTCCTTTGGATTGTAAGACAGTGCTAACATCATAAATTAATTGCTTAGGACTCATTAACAATAAATATGAATCCTGTATTGAATAAGCTCCTGTTTTCAAAGAACCTGTATTTAATTGTCATAGCACAATGGCATTTTAATCATTGCACAGATTTACTAACAGTGGAATGCTTGTGTTTAGCCACCTCGCACATCTCATCCTGTGGTGAAATTTTCCTGTACTGACTGTGAGCCGATGGTCATTGACAAACTGCCTTTTGATAAATACGAGTTAGAACCTTCACCACTGACCCAGTTTATCCTGGAAAGAAAATCCCCTCAGACCTGCTGGCAGGCAAGTAGAGTGCATGCTGAATACTTCTGAAATACAGAATGCTGTTTTTCATAGACTTTATAATAAAAATAGGATGTAAAATTTCAGTACACAGTATTTTCAATTTACATAGAATATAATGTGTTTTATTGCAGGTATATGTGAGCAATAGTGCAAAATATAGTGAACTCGGTCATCCTTTTGGTTACTTGAAGGCTAGTACAGCGCTGAATTGTGTGAATTTATTTGTGATGCCTTCCTGTGATACAAAGGAGTGAATTTCCTTTATGAACAACCTGAATGGTTGTGCTTCCCTGAGACAATGAAGGTGGCAGTCGTCCCCATGAAGAAAAGGGTTTTGGCATGGCACTTATTTTATTGAAATACTGTTCTCTTTCAAAGTCTACAGGTCAGGCTTGAGCCTGAAGAGCAGATGTGGTGGGCAGATAAAAGAAATAGAGAAAGTAAAGAG
>VYZX01016104.1:17398-59593 GCA_013401335.1 Brachypteracias leptosomus | reverse complement strand
CCCTCAGCATCTTCGGAGCCTCTTCTGGGTTCTCTCCAGAAGAGAAGCCTTAGAGAAGCCCAGGCAGATGAGGTCTCATGCACAAGGCTTTCTGGTTCTGCATGTTCTTGGAGAGCTTGGCATTGGCACTGTTTCCAGCTCATGTAGCTGGAAGCCAATTGAGTTACTGTCTGCACATGCAAGAACAGGCACGGATGCTACAGCTCCTTTCCTACTTTCCAACAGATTTAGGAGATAACAGAAGAAAAACAATTCAAGGAAGATCCCACACTGAAAATACAGTGCTAACAGAAGTACTGTCTATCTTCCTGGGAGGTGAGTGCTGGAAGTACCAGCATGACCACAGTTTATGAAAACCCTGCAACACCCACGGGGAAAGAAAGGAAGTTTCTGCAGCCAGAAAACCTGACACAGCTCGCAGCTCCTGCAATGAATAGAGGAAACTTCATGCCCAGCCAAAAGGCAATTATCCATCAATATCACTGAAGTACTCCTTGTGCTGCTTCTGATGCTCCTGCCCAACTGGGAGCAAAAGTGGGGCCTCCGGAAATCTTGAAGGTTCTGGGTGCATCAGAGAGAGCCCAATTTCATAGAATCATAGAATCGTCAGGGTTAGGAGGGACCTTAAAGACCATCTAGTTCCAACCCCCCTGCCATGGCCAGGGACACCTCCCACTACAGCAGTTGCTCACAGCCCCAGCCAGCCTGGCCTTCAAAATGTCCAGGGATGGGGCTTCCACCACCTCTCTGGGCAACCTGTGCCAGTGTCTCCCCACCCTCATGGGCAACAACTTCTTCCTAATGTCTCATCTGAATCTCCCCACCTCTAGTTTTGATCCATTCCCCTCAGTCCTACCACTATCAACATCTTAAAAAGTCCCTCCCAGCTTTCTTGTAGCCCCCTTCAGATCCTGGAAGGCCACAAGAAGGTCCCCTCGGAGCCTTCTCTTCTCCACACTGAACAACCCCAACTCTCTCAGTCTGTCCTCGTAGGAGAGGTGCTCCAGCCCTCTGACCATCCTCATGGCCCTTCTCTGGACACATTTCAGCACGTCCAGATCTTTCTTGTAACTTAACTACCTTCTCATTCTACTCAGCCTTTCCCATAGGAGATCATTTTAAAAATCTTTAGTGAGTTAATGATTAAGGCTGAAAAATAATAAAAGGCTGAGTCAGATCTTGCTGTAGTTCAAGATGAATCCCTCCAAGTGTGATAAATGGATACACAAGGCCCACCACAGGAAATTACCTCTGAACACGGTACACACGGGTCCATGGTGGGACCAGGGCCAGGATTCTGGCCACCAGATCCACCAGAGTGCTGGGAGGGTAGCTCTTGTATCTTCCAGTCTTCCAGAGCTCGTACAGACCAGTGCCACGGATCACAAGTGTGGGATAGAGCTTCATGCCATCTGGGCGAAAAGCAGGGTTCTCAAAAAACTCCTGGAAAATGAGAATAAAAACTGCAAGTCAGGGCAAAGCAAATTACATCTCCTGGGGCTTCAGAGCCCCAACAAAACTCCTTTCAAGACAGATCTTGTAAAAGACAATTGCAAGGAGGTTTTAAGGATTAATGGCTTCCGTTGTGTTGCCAGTATGTATCCATTTACATTTCTGGAAATAAAAGAGATTATGTTCTAGATTTCAAGGGGAGGACACAAAAGAAAAAAAATAATCCACATGACAATGCTGGGAGTCAAATCTGTACCTTGCTTCTACCTTTCAGCATGAATTCAATAGATATGGCAGCATTTATTGTAACAGACTCCGCTCAGAATTCAAATAATAGGAATGAGTGCACTTATCTTCAATCTCAGCAGAACACATTTGGAGATTAATCAATGTGTCTGGGGCACATCATTTGAATAGCAATGAAGAAAACCAGATTTATTCTACAATGATGTTCTGAGCAACCCTGGAGCACGGGAGGGCAAACAGTGTCTCCTGCTAACTCCTATGACTCAATCCCAGCTCAGAACTGCCAGTTGGGCAGCACCGGCTGGCAGCGCACAACCAGCACATGGGGTTCCTGCAGAATGTATCCCAATAATGACAATTAAATTGATATTGCTGGCAAAAAACCCAGGCAATGCCCCCTGAACCAACCAAGTATTAACTGACTTAAGCAATGATCAGCCTGGTGGCATCCTACTGATTGCCTGAGGGTGCTGGGGGTGAGGAGCTGGAGCTGAGCCGGCCCCGTGCGCTCCCAGCCCAGCAGCCAATGTCCTCCTGGGCTGCTCCCCAGCAGCGTGGGCAGCAGGGCAGGGAGGGGATCCTGCCCCTCTGCTGCGCTCTGGGGACACCCCCCTGCAGTGCTGGGGCAGCTCTGGAGTCCTCAGCACAGCAGAGCCATGGAGCTGGTGGAGCGGGGCCAGAGGAGGCCCCAGCAATGGTGGGAGGGCTGGAAGCCTCTGCTGGGAGGTCAGGCTGGGAGAGTTGGGCTTGTTCAGCCTGCAGAAGAGAAGGCTCCAGGGAGACCTTCTGGTGGCCTTCCAGTACTTCAAGGGGGCTTAGAAGAGAGGTGGGGACAGACTTTTGAGCAGGGCCTGTTGAGACAGGACAAGGGGTGATGGTTTGAAACTAAAAGAGGGAGATTTAGAGTAGAGAGAAGGAAGAATTTGTTGCTGCTGAGTGTTGTGAGAGCCTGTCCCAGGTTGCCCAGAGAGGGGGTGGCTGCCCCATCCCTGGAACCATTGCAGGGGAGGTTGTTTGGGGCTCTGAGCAACCTGCTCTAGTTGCAGATGTCCCTGCTCAGTGCAGGGGGGTTGCACTAGATGAGCTTTAAAGGTCCTTTCCTATCATTCAGTGATTCTATGATGACGCTGCCCTCACTCACTCACTCACAGGCAGGTCTCCTCCTGAACTAGTGTTGCACACTTGAAATCCACCACTTGATCCCTCTCCAGCACCGTTCTCTGACAGTAATAAACAAGTCCAAGTTTGTTAAGCTGAGTTAACAGCAGGCTATAGTGGTCCCTCCAATTGCTTCACTACCTTTGGTGCTCGCCAGCACTTTGCTAAAGTGCTCCAACACCTTCACGTGGCTCAGAACCACTCAGACATTTTGCTACATTTCCTATCACTGCTGGGTGTTAAACCAGCTCCTGGAGTGCTCCTGCAAGCCCTGATGTTGGACTAAAGTGCCATTAGCAGCCTGCTGGGAGCAGGACCTGCCCACCTGGGCAGCTCTAAGCGGCTCTTGTGGCTCACTGTGCTTCACCAACTGTACTTCACCACAATAAAACAGCAAGTGGGTTGCTGCTGGCTTAAGCACACCAGGATGGATCAGCACTGACTCGAACGCTTGCTAGATGCAGCACCAGGATGGGAAGACATCAGCAGGGGCCAGGGGAACAGCAGGACCACGACAGCCCAGGCCAGGCTCCTTTCCTAAGCCTGGGGCCAGCTCCAGCCTCTGTCCTGCACGGCCACACTCCTGTGTCACCAGATCTGCTGGGCAGCTACAAAGAAAAACAGACCAGGGAGATTATCTGGCTGAAAAAATACCAGTTAAAATCCACCTTTTCTTTATACACATCCACATCCAGAGACAGGGACAACTGAGTCAGCTTAAGAGACGAAACAAGATCTGGACCATGGATAAAATTACAGAGTCATAGAATGGTTTGGGTGGGAAGGGACCTTTCAAGCTCATCTGGTTCAACCCCCCTGCACTGAGCAGGGACATCTGCAACTAGAGCAGGTTGCTCAGAGCCCCATCCAACCTCACCTGCAATGGATCCAGGGATGGGGCAGTGACCACCTCTCTGGGCAACCTGGCACAGGCTCTCAGCACCAACAATTTCTTCCTTCTCTCTAGTCTAAATCTCCCCCTTTTAGTTTCAAACCATCCCCCCTCGTCCTGTCTCAACAGGCCCTGCTCAAAAGTCCATCCCCATCTTTCTGACAGGCCCCTTGAAGTGCTGAAAGTCCACCAGAAGGTCTCCCTGGAGCCTTTTCTTCTCCAGGCTGAACAACCCCAAGCCCACGCTGCTGCTGCAAAACCAGCTGTCAAATCCTGCATTCACGATCTGATGAAGCTTCAGCCATCCCCATCCCAGCACCACTGCTGGCCAAAGGAGCAGTGAGTCCTGGATGGTCCCATAAAGAAAAAACCCACACAAAGGGAGGTAGAGGCCTTAAATTTTTCAGGGTTGTTTCAACTCATGGACTTGAGTTACCTGCAGCTTTGCAAAATGGTTGTGGCAAGAGCTGCTGAGAGAAGCCCATCCAGACACAGCCTCGTTGTGCTCACCCTGTCACAGAATCCCTAAACAATTTGGTTCATGCAGAAAGTGAGACCCATGTTCTCTACCCTCAGTCTCTAGGGGGGATAACTCATTTCTCCTTAAAGAGTATCCAAGACACAAAACCAACCATCCCAGGCAGGCAACACACCTTGTGTCCCACTATCTGTAAAGGAAATGGTTTACAAGGAGATGGCCAACAGCAGATAAAGACACATGACTCTGAAGCCCAGTATCAAGCTGCTCACTCTGGAGGGAGTGTAGATATAAGGTGGTATCCTTTCCTCAGGACTGTTTATGCACTTCATAAACACCCCTGCTCATTGTGAATCTCACATGGCCACCATGAGATGAAAAAACATCTTGCCAGCTACGTGAAGTAACAAAATCATCCTCATCACCTCTGGGATAGGACATAAATGACTTATTTGGAGGCACTTTGGGCTGGTTTGTGCTGTAGCTCCACAGCCAGCAGATGTGATGGCTCCCTGCCCTGCCTGTGCTTCCAGCCACACCACCCTGCTCCCAACTTTGTGTCAGCTCAGATTCCTGACGGACCCTTCACCAGGATCACTCACCTTACTAGTGTGAGGAAACCCAACGTGCATTTTGGGGAGAACACTTGTTTCAGCATTGGGCTGGGTTACAGAGCTCTCTGCTGAGCACCACTGATGAACCATAGAATATCTCAATTGGAAAGCACTCATAAGGACCATCGAGTCCAGCTCCCAGTAAGGAAGTAAGGTTAGAAACAAGATCTGCCTCCATGTGATGGCAGAGAACCATTATGTCTGATTAATCACAGAATCATTTTGGTTGGAAAAGACCTTCAAGTCCAACCATTCCCCCAGCACTGCCAGGGCACCACTAACCCATGGCCCTCAGCACCACATCTCCACAGCTTTCAAATCCCTCCAGGGATGGGGCCTCCACCTCTGCCCTGGCCAGCCTGGCACAGCCCTTCACAACCCTTGCCACAAAGAAATTGTTCCTCACGGTCAACCTAAACCTCCTCTGGTGCAACTTGAGGCTGTTTCCTCTTGTTCTGTCACTTGTTCCTTGGGAGAAAAGCCCAACCCCACCTAGCTCTAACCTCCTTTAAGGGAGTTGTGGAGAGCCAGAAGGTCTCCCCTAAGCCTTCTTTGCTTCAGGCTCAACCCCCCCAGGTCCCTCAGCTGCTCCTCACCACACTCCTGCTCTAGACCCTTCCCCAGCCTCGTTGCCCTTCTCTGGACACGCTCCAGCCCCTTAAGGTCCTTCTTGGAGTGAGTGGCCCAATACATCTCTTGGAAGCATGTGTCCTCCTCTCTGCTCCAAGGCTCCAGTTTGACTTTACAGGTCAATACCATCACTGGTGGCTGTTAGAGGAGGCAGCCCTTGGCTGACCACCCATACCACTTCTCCTGTGTTGGCCGTGGTGTGCACCAGATGCTCAAGATGCAAAGAGGAGAGAAAAAAACCCAATAAAACACTGGACTCATTTTCAAACCAACCAGCCAAAGCAGGAGTGTAACCCAAAGTCATACAACATACGAGGTAGTGTAGGGTCAGAAAAAGAACTCAGAATCCTGCTGTTCTGGAACAACCCAAAAGGACGTAGCTCCATCTTCTGTGGGTGGTTAGAGGTGCTCTAATGTAGAACAAAGCAACTGTAAAAGAAGGAATAAGAAAATCATGCAAGAGGTGATTGCTCTGACGAAAAGAGGTCAATGGCCAAGAAGATAAAGACATTAGGGTAAGGAAGCAATGATGCTTCCCCAATGAGATGCAGGAAGGTAAATAAAGCACTCCAGCAGGGGGAAAAGAAAAAGGCTTCCAGTAAGGTTACGTGTTAATATTCACAATACTGAACTGAATGCAAAGAAAAAATAACGGGCTGATTCACCAGGCAGAATATTTCAGCACTCCCTGATTTACATTGCAGATTAGAGGCAGCCACCACGGCAGCACCAAGGGCAAAGCCACCCAGCAGGCAAAGGCAAGGGCAAAAGAGACTGTTTCTAATTCACATGGTCAATTTTGCCTCTTTGTACACACCATACGTCAACACACTGAGCTCACCCAGGCTTGTTCAGTCTGGAGAAGAAAAGGCTCTGAGGGGACCTTATTGTGGCCTTCCAGTATCTTAACGGGGCTACAAGAAAGCTGGGGAGGGACTTTTTAGGCTGTCAGGTAGTGGTAGGACTGGGGGGAATGGATCAAAACTAGAGGTGGGGAGATTCAGATGAGATGTTAGGAAGAAGTTCTTCCCCATGAGGGTGGGGAGACACTGGCACAGGTTGCCCAGAGAGGTGGGGGAAGCCCCATCCCTGGATATTTTGAAGGCCAGTGTGGCTGGGGCTGGGAGTAACCTCATCTAGTGGGAGGGGTCCCTGCCCATGGCAGGGGGGGTGGGACCAGATGATCTTTAAGGGCCCTTCCAACCCTGACAATTCTATGATTCTATAATGCTACTTCATATTTATTTCATCAATGCTGGCATTGAAAAATTCAACATATTTTCTTATTTACATCTTCAAAATTCCTCAAGTTTAATGACTTCAAAAAGAATAAATTTCAAACACTGCTGAAATCGTTGTCTCCTTGTTTTCCCTCAACCGTTTTTTCCAGTGGTAAACTTTAAATAGTTCCTGTAAATCCCAATATTTAAAGGCTTCACCTCTTCCCAGTTACAAACTGTTTTCATTAAGTCTCTCCTGAAACAAAGGAGCCATAAACCACTCACACGTGCTAAGCTTTAGTAGGAGTTGTAGGCTCCTCTTTTTTTTTTAATTAGACACCTTAAAAGGTGTCTTCGACTGATAAAACCGTTCAGAAGAGTTTCCTGCCAAAACAAATTCAATCCTTACAACGTTGGTTCCAGAGACCATCATCCGTGGCGTCACGGGAGGTTTTCCATCAGCTTGAGCAACCACTCAACTGGGGCTTAAATCCATGGCTGTTAATGTGCTGTGAAGTTAGAGGTTAAAGATGACCTGGAGAGGAAGGATCCTCACGTCTTTCCAGGCTCTGTGAATCACTGAGGACGTGGAGCAGCACATGAATATTCCAAATGGAAGCACAAAAAACTTCAAAGCTACTAAAGCAACTTTCTTTGAACCTGAAGTTTTCTCTTCTCTCAAGCCTGTGAGCCAACTGGTGTTCAACACGTCTGGTATGAGATGGAGGATGGAGGAAAATGTTAAATGTTTGCATGTAAACGATGGACAGGACATGAGACATCATCAGAATAAGTAGTTTACTGACTATATATTGTATACAGTAGTTTAACTGTAGATTTAGACTAAATATAAGGAAGAAATCGTTTGCACTGAGGGTGGTGAGAGCCTGTCCCAGGTTGCCCAAAGAGGTATTTGATGCCCCATTCCTGAAACCATTGCAGGTGAGGTTGTTTGGGGCTCTGAGCAACCTGCTCTAGTTGCAGATGTCCCTGCTCAGTGCAGGGGGGTTGGACCAGATGACCTTGAAGGGTCCCTTCCCACCCAAACCATTCCATGATGCTATAATTTTAAAAAATAGTCAATTCAGGTGAGCTGAAAGCTAAATGACCTGGAGGTTCATACACATGGACCTTTCCATACCTCACAATAACGTTTCTCATAACCTTGCCCAATTTATGTGGTGCTGGAGAAAAGCTGAGCACTTTTTCACAGCAAATAATACAGCGAGTAAGCAGAGAATCCTGGAATTCATCTTTTTTTTTTTTTTGGCTTCACCTGAGCTCCATTAAACACACTTTACTTGTAGGAACAGCTGCTCTGTGAATTACAAACAATGAATCTTAATAAGATCCCATCAGCACATATTTGGTCTACAAGGTTACACAAGTTTGCCTCCAACGTGTTTTATGAGAACAGTAATTGATTTTAGGAGCACATGCCTTTGTTGTAGAAGTTCCCTGTTATTACAGCTAATGGCATCTATAGGATCCATTCATCCACCATCTCATAAACTCACTGCCACTATGAATAATCAGGGTCCAGTGGGTGTAAAATTAGTCATTTACATGCCAAGGAGCCGCTGATTTTTCCGTCAAGGGAGATGGATCAACGTGCATGATGGAATCCTTCTGTCCAACTCCCATCCATTGCTTGGAATCTTCACAATTGCATGGCACTGCAATTACTGTCCAGGACAACAGGCATCAGTTGGAAAGCAAAAGTCAACGTGAAGCTACATGAATCAAAACCAGATCAGAATACAGGGAGAGAAGAAATCAGGAGATGAAGTTCTGAACTCAAGTATTTCACTGTCAAGTGTGTTTCATAGAAAGACAGAAAAGTTTGTGTTGGAAGGGACCTTAAAGATCATCTAGTCTAAGCCCCCTGCACTAAGCAGGAACACCTCCCACTAGACCAGGTTGCTCAAAGTACCATCCACCCTGGTCTTGAACACCTCCAGGGATGGAGCATCCATAACTTCCCTGGGTAACCCATGCCAGTGTCTCACCACTCTCACAGTGAAGAATTTCCTCCTATTTTCCAACCTAAATCTCCCCTCTTCCAGTTTGAACCCATTACCACTTGTCCTATCACTACAAGCCCTTGTAAAAAGTCCCTCCTCAGCTTTCTGAAAGGTCCTCTTCAGACAGTGGAAGGCCGCAATGAGGTGTCCCTGGAGCCTTCTCTCCTCCAGGCTGAACAAGCCCAACTCTCCCAGCCTGGCCTCCCAGCAGAGGCTTCCAGCCCTCCCACCATTGCTGGGGCCTCCTCTGGCCCCGCTCCACCAGCTCCATGGCTCTGCTGTGCTGAGGACTCCAGAGCTGCCCCAGCACTGCAGGGGGGTGTCCCCAGAGCGCAGCAGAGGGGCAGGATCCCCTCCCTGCCCTGCTGCCCACGCTGCTGGGGAGCAGCCCAGGAGGACATTGGCTCAGCTCCAGCTCCTCACCCCCAGCACCCCCAAGTCCTTCTTCACAGGGCTGTTCTCCATCCATACCCCACTCAGTGTTAGCAACAACCTTTTTAAATAGGAAAACCTTTAGTAACCCATATATCTGTTCAGAGATGCAACCGAAAGGTCAAATGACTGAACCACAATGAGACCACCCAGAGGTTTGAATCCCATTTTCAAGTCCAGTAATAGCACAACTCAGCCAACATTAAAAGATCATACCTTGCAGTTTTAATCTGATTTTACCAACCACTTTAAGCACAGAACAAATTAGAAACATGTTCTGAAGGCACCCAAAAGCTGCAGTTCTCCAAAATGAGAAAAAATATTATTTTGTGGGATTCCACTTCCAGCATTTTACAGCCCAAAGATTCACTTGCCATCTTTAATCTTCCTGCTCTCAAGATGTTCAACTGCTTGAGGAGATATCAGCTCGAGGATAAGCCCAGCAATTTTTAAAAGCCATTTACTAAAATGTCAGGATTTCTTAAAAATAAAGGTCACCAAAATCTACTTTTTAATGACTGTCCACCCAAAACCAGGTGCTGCTCAACCCCATTCTGGAATTGGTTCCTTCAGTGCATTAAAGAGATGATTAAATGAATGCCCAGCTACGCTGAGATGAACATTATCGTAACGCTCCACATTACAGCACTCCTTATCTCCACCAGCTGTATTATTCAGAACGAGGAGTGTTGGTTTGAGCTCCTCCGAGCTGCTGCGTTGAGTGACACTTCCAGCTCCACGGGGGACGAACGATCACTTAGTGCTTTAATTATATGCATTAACAGGAGCTTGTGCCTCAAAAACCTCGCTCTGTTTTAACTCCCAATTTGCATTTTCCCCCCCTTCTTGCACATGCCAGTCTAATCAGAACGTCATGATGGGATCTGCAGACACCGATACCGACAATGGTTTGCTGGCCGAGAAGTGGAGACTGTCCTTGGAGCAGCCTGGGGACAGGCATGTCAGGAAGCATCAGTTGTCCCCTGGGATGCAGGGAGCAAGCTGAGAAGTGGTCGTTCTCAAGTCACTTGACATCAAGACCTTTCAATTATGTGACCTTAGTCTTCTGATGAAGTTACAATAAGACAGGTACCAGTACAGGTTGGGCACTGAGCTGTTGGAGAGCAATGTAGGAGAGAGGGACCTGGGGGTTCTGGTGGACAGCAGGATGACCATGAGCCAGCACCGTGCCCTTGTGGCCAAGAAGGCCAAGGGCATCCTGGGCTGGATTAGAAGGGGGGTGGTTAGTAGGTGGAGAGAGGTTCTCCTCCCCCTCTACTCTGCCCTGGGGAGACCACAGCTGGAATATTGTGTCCAGTTCTGGGCCCCTCAGTTCAAGAAGGACACAGAACTGCTGGAGAGAGTCCAGTGCAGAGCCACAAAGATGATGAAGGGAGAGGAAATGATGAGGAAAGGCTGAGGGAGCTGGGTCTCTTCAGCTTGGAGAAAAGGAGACTGAGGAGTGACCTCATTAATGTCTATAAATATGTAAAGGGAGGACAGAGACAGGCTCTTTTCGGTGGCATCCAATGATAGGACAAGGGGCAATGGGTGCAAGCTGGAACAGAGGAGGTTCCACATAAATCTGAGAAGAAACTTCTTCCCAGTGAGGGTGACAGACACTGGCCCAGGCTGCCCAGGGAGGTTGTGGAGTCTCCTTCTCTGGAGACTTTTAAAACCCACCTGGACACGTTCCTGTGTGACCTGCTCTAGGTGATCCTGCTCTGGCAGGCGGGTTGGACTAGATGATCTTTCGAGGTCCCTTCCAATCCCTGACATTCACTGATTCTGTGATTGCTCATTAGCAGCTCTGGGCACTACCTGTCTGCAGACTCCACTTGTGATAAACAAGATGGGTTTGGAGCAGGTTTCCCACTCGGTAAGAGACTGGTGGAGAAGCAGCATATTTACTGGGATGTGCAGGATGAGTGTGTACATATTGCACATGGCCACTGTGTACACACTGTGTGCAAAACCAGCAGAGCAGTGCTGAACATGAACCCAAGGCAGAGCATTCAGTGACGATGGGGAAGATCAGCTCTGTATGAAAGGGAAACCAACACTCATATTTCACCTGAGGCAAGATGGGGCTTGTCCTGTTGACTGTGAGCACACTCACGCTTCAAGGGATCCTCACCTGATACTTACTTTGAACACATAGAATTACAATTGAAACTTTTTTAGAATCATAGAATTGTTTTGGTTATAAAAGACCTTTAAGATCATTGAGTCCAACCATTAACTCAGCACTGCCAGGGCACCACCAAACCATGGCCCTCAGCAACACATTTCCACAGCGCTGAAACCCCTCCAGGGATGGGGACTCCACCACTGCCCTGGGCAGCCTCTTCAAGGCTTCACAACCCTTGCCAGGAAGAAATTGTTCCTCATGTCCAACATAAACCTCCCCTGGTGCAACCTGTGCAACCACACTCCTGCTCTAGACCCTTCCCCAGCTTTGTTGCTCTTCTCTGGACACACTCCAGCCCCTCAAGGTCCTTCTTGGAGTGAGGGACCCAAAACTGACCCCAAGATTCAAGGGGCAGCCTCCCCAGTGTCCAGTCCAGGGGGACAATCCCTGCCCTAGTCCTGCTGGCCACACTGGTGCTGATCCAAGCCAGGATGCTGGTGGCCTTCTTGGCCACCTGGGCACACACTGGCTCATCTCCAGCCACCTGCTGACCAACACCCCCAGGGCCTTTTCCATCAGGCACTTTCCAGCCACTCTTCCCCCAGCCTGGAGCATTGCAGGGGGTTGTTGTGACCCAAGGGCAGGACCTGGCCCTTGGCCTCGTTGACCCTCATCCCACTGACCTCAGCAGTGTCGTGTCAGTGTCCAGCCTGGCCAGACCCCCCCTGTAGAGCCTCGCAACTTCCCAGCAGATCAACACTCCCCCACAACTTGGTGTCATCTGCAAACTGACTGAGGGTGCCTTGATCCCCTCATCCAGATCATTGATAATGATGTTAAACAGACCTGGTCCAAATACCAGTGGGGACACCACTTGTGACCCAGTGTGACTTTATGTAGAGACAAACTGGCTGACAGGAGTACTTAGACCACAGATGTGAAGCCATCTTCAGCAAGTTCTTTACCAAGACCATGCCCCTCAGCATCATGAATACCCTGATTCTCTCCATGGTAGAGGAACCTGCTGCTGCCAGGTGAGGAGCCCTGCCTCCCATCCCATCCCATCCCATCCCATGGTGTCTTTTTATCCCTGGACCATCAGGATCTACAGGTTGCCTCCTGTCTAACACTCTCTCCAAGTTCGCACAGACCTTACCACAAGGAGATCCTCGTCTGCAACAGTCCCTGGCACTGCTGTAGTACAACTCAATAATAAGAAGAGACACTGAACATTTGGAAGAGGCCTCGGGTGTCAGCAGCTTGACCTTGGAGCGTGGTGTTGACTCCTGAACCCGTGTTCTATCTGAACACCAAGACAAATCTCTCCAGATTGTGCTCACTGCACCGAGCAGTCCCATCTGCTTCGTCTTGCAGGTGCTCCAAGTGAGTCTCCATTTATTACGCAGTTTTGGAGAAACCCAGGAGAATACCTCTATCAATTTGCTGTGAAGTTTCACCTTCACTTTCACCAAGCACAGACCTCTGCTCTTTGTGCTTCTGGAAGGGTCAGCTTTCCCCTAGGGCGAGGCTCAGGAAATGCAGCATTTTTCATTGTCTTAAGTACACAATTTCTGCAACGCAGGTCCCTGTAAAGCACGTCTTCTACCCTAAAGAACCATTGAGACCAGCAACTCTATAATGCTTCAGAGAATCTAATCCTCCTTCAGCAGACCTCTCCTTGCCACAAGGAGCACCAACACAACCCTGTGCTCCCTCCCACCCTGCTCATTTATGTTCACAGCAAACCCATTATGCTTTTCTGGTATGTTTTACATACAAACCCAACAACTAAGTCCTCCAAAATTGGATTTGGACATCACGGTTCATCCACTCCAATGATGAACACTCAGATGCTGCTGCTGATTTGTGCCAAAATATGTATTTTACTGAATGATGCTCTTTGCTTAAACACCTGGCAAATTTGCTCTCCCTATCCAAGACACATCCCATTATTCCCGTGCTTTTTTCCATTTGGCTGCACGTTCAGGTAGAAAAAGGGACTCAACTGTACCTTTAGTAGAAACTTTTTCTGAATGGGAATCTATTGTAAAGGTAGGACTTGTAATTATCCTAACTTTTACGGCTGCTTGCTGGAGGAAAATGTGTGTGTGGCCAAAATACTAATTCCAAAAGACAAAGGAAGCAATCCAAGAGCCATAATAAATGTGTTTTTTCCACAGGGGCTTGTAATTTATCATGTCTAAACTAACAGCACAGCAGCATGGCCTGTTCCTGTGCAGTACAACACAAAGATCATGCTGCTAATGAACCCCCACCCTCTGGTAGTGTCTTCTGGGTAGATTCAGATGAGACGTTAGGAAGAAGTTGTTGCCCATGAGGGTGGGGAGACACTGGCACAGGTTGCCCAGAGAGGTGCTGGAAGCCCCATCCCTGGACATTTTGAAGGCCAGGCTGGATGGGGCTGTGAACAAGGTGATGTAGTGGGAGGTGTCCCTGCCCATGGCAGGGGGGTTGGAACCAGATGATCTTTAAGATCCCTTTCAACCCTGACAATTCTATGATTCTATGATTTTCTGGTTTACATTGTGACACCCTATCTGGGTGACTCAGGGATCCCCAAATGATGCAGAAGATAAGAGACAAGTTTTACCCGTACCATTCAATTGACTCAGCTATTGAAGGGTCTGGAGAAAAAGTCTGGTGAGGAGCAGCTGAGGGACATGGAGTTGTTGAGCCTGGAGAAAAGGAGGCTCAGGGGAGACCTTCTGGCTCTCCACAACTCCCTAAAAGGAGGCTGGAGCCAGGTGGGGTTGGGCTCTTCTCCCAGGGAACAAGCAATAGGACAAGAGGAAACGTCCTCAAGTTGCATCAGGAGAAGTTTAGGTTGGATATGAGGAAAAATGTCTTCCCCAAAAGGGTTGTTAAGGCCTGGAAGAGGCTGCCCAGGGCAGTGGTGGAGTCCCTATCCCTAGAGGGGTCTCCAAGCCATGGAGATGTGGTGCTGAGGGCCATGGTTTAGTGGTGCCCTGGCAGTGCTGGGTTAACAGTTGGACTCAACGATCTTAAAGGTCTCTCCCAACCAAAACAATCCTATGGTTCTATTCTCCTCCCACACATTGTCACACCAAGGGCTGCAGCTTTAACTTCTACTTCTTCCCTAGGTCGCACACATCCAGAGCAAAGCCTGACCTGCCTTATGGGAAACACACCCAGAGCCACAGCAAACACTCCCAGCCAGCAAATAAAACTTATTTTGGCAGACACTGGAGAGGGGGAGACGCTTTGTGCACCCAATCCAACCACCTGCAGAAGTGGGCACACACTGGGGCTTTGTCTCCATATTTTATCCCCTGAAATATGAGCGCAATTATCTGTGAGAACACTCTCTACAAATAGCCTGTTCCTTACTACCACGATCCTCATTAACATCAAAATTACCCTGGCGTTGGCCAGAGTTGGCGAAATTCTAATTGTTCCAAAAAAGTGAAGAGCTTTTTTAGCTCTAACATTTATAAGACTCAAAGAGAAGCTCCAGGAGAGGAAAGACTGATGGTTAAATACCATCTAATCTGCTGCCCTAAATGGGTCCAGGGAAAAAAAAAAAAAGAGACAACTTTTCAGAGGTAATGCTGGCTACCTGCCAATAGTAGTGCTTCAATGAGATGTTTAGCAGGAGAGGAAAGGAAAATCATTTACCCCACTAAACATCTCAGAGCCATATTTAAAAATACAGATAACTGTCTTCCTACAAGAGTAAAAGAATCAATGTAGATCAGCAGCTTAACCATCTTTTATTACAGTTATTAAAAGCTCCTGATAGAGGTGCAATATGTTAGTTTCATTAGGAATTTCATGTCTCTGATAAAAACAAGAGCCCTCAGGAAAACGATCTCCTTATTTACAGCAAAAGTATCTCCTTATTTACAGCTAAAGGCAACACAATAGTATTTAAAGTTTTACGACAACATCAAATACGTTGCAAGGAGAGGAGACAATCCTATTCCCCAAGGCATTACTGGCCCTTTCTTCTTCTCTCTCATGCTCCACACACCCAGGAAGGCTGTAGCCCTCTGCATGACTTACACTTGGATCATGGATGCATCAGGCACCTCACTCAAATGAGTCTATTTCTGGGAAATGCTTATTTTGCAATTCCTTCAGAAAAAAAAGCCAAATGGTCTGACACGTGCCTGTAAGAAAAGGAGTTTTCACCAGGCTAAAATCATTCAGCGACTGCATTTTATTTAAAGAACAGAAGAATGGATCTGCTGAATTGGAGCAAAGATCTCTTCAGCTTGACTTGTCTCCAGCACTGACCATTAAGTGGTCCTGCCTGTGCTTGTACCCTCATCCTTTTCTTCACCCAAGACCATAGAATCATAGAATCATTCAGGTTGGAAAAGACCTTTAAGATCATCCAGTCCAACCACAGATGGTTTAGATGGTCAGAGTGAAGCCACAAGACCTCTTCACTGATCTCCTCAAGGAAAAAGAGCTTCTTGGCAATGGAAGGTCTATCTGATGTTTCTAGGCAGCATCCACCACCTCTTGGATGCCTTCAGAGCTGGAGGGTTCTGCCAGCAAGTTGCTGAGACACTTCTCCTGACACTTCCCATACTTGAAATTTCGAATCTTCTGGTTCTCCTCCCTGTTTCCCTTCCTTTTTTTTTCTGCTCCTCAGATTTATTTGATCTATGAAGTGTCTTTAAAACTGTTTGAGACGGGCTTACAGCCACCCCTCCTGGAGGACCAAGAGGAAGGGCAACAGTAAATCATGCTCAGGCAAAAGACCATAAAAATAAAATAAAGACAAACACCACATGTCTTCTCCATTAATACATATGTCACTAGTTTAGCAATATTTATTCTAGAGCAGACAAAGTTTGTGGGTCATGCCATTGCCACTCAGTGGCTCTGCAGGAACAGCACGAGCAATTAGCAACAGCATCCTGGGAATCCTTTAGCCTCCTAAAGTTTTTTTTGCTTAAATCCCAAGTTCTGCTCGGTGGCCCAGTTGGTAAATGTGATTCATGAATCCTCCCAACCATTTACCCCTAGAGTCACCTCATCCCTCTCGTGCTACGAGAGCGAAGCCGAGTGTTTATCTCGTTCCCCAGAATGAGGTGTCTGCTCTGGTAACAATTCCATTATTCCTGCTGAGCCCTTGATTTATTCTAGCTATTATTCTAATTATTTTCTCTGGCCACCTGCTACGTGAGGCACTGCAAAATCAGGCTTGGCCCTTCTGCTTGAGTTTGCCAACAGTGTGTGGGGGGTGTGTGTCCCCATGTACACTACCTGGCACCACCATGTGGGTGGTGGGAGGAAGCAGAGCATGGACCCTCCCTGTGGTGGTTCTCCATATGTGGAGTGGGGTGGAAAGACCTGAAGTAGCAAGGAAATCCTCTGAGGCTATAAAAAGGATCAATAACAAGGGAAGGAAAGAGGCATGACGGGGGAAGGAGTGGAGAAGCACAAAGGAACTGGGGCACAGGAGTGGTACATCCCTGCTGTTTAAAAAAACCCAAACCTGTAATAAACTTCATGGTGAAGGAGGACAAAAAGCCAGACAGTTGTCATCTACTGCAAGAAGGACCTTGAGGGGCTGGAGCGTGGCCACAGAAGGACAACAAAGCTGGGGAAGGGTCTAGAGCAGGAGTGTGGTGAGGAGCAGCTGAGGGACCTGGGGGTGTTGAGGCTGGAGAAAAGGAGGCTCAGGGGAGCCCTTCTGGCTCTCAACAACTCCCTGAAAGAAGGTGGGAGCCAGGTGGGGTTGGGCTCTTCTCCCAAGGAACAAGTGACAGGACAAGAAGAAACAGCCTACAGTTGCATCAGGGGAGGTTTAGGTTGGAGATGAGGAACAATTTCTTTGTGGCAAGGGCTGTGAAGGGCTGTGCCAGGCTGCCCAGGGCAGTGGTGGAGTCCCCATCCCTGCAGGACTTTCAAAGCCAAGGAGATGTGTTGCTGAGGGCCATGGTTTAATGGTGCTCTGGCAGTGCTGGTTAACAGTTGGACTTGATGACCCTAAAGGTCTTTTCCAACCAAAATGATTCTATGATTCTACCGTAAAAAAGAATATATACATATAATGAAAGATCTATCTAATCTACTATATATCTAATATGCTATATAGTATCAATAAATTAAAGTTCTGAATAATTATTAATAAACTTCCCAGTAAAACAGCTGCTACACACACACAGAGCTTTGAAAACCTAGATATGCTTGCAGAAGACTAACTGATGCTCACCTGAGCTGCTGGATGGAAGAGGCAGGAAACACTTCAAAATCAGTAGGTCATAAGAGAGAGAAGAAATGTTACTCTTGAAACCATAATTACCTGCTCAACTTGAAGAAGCACCAAGTACAAAGTTGGCACAATCAGCAAGTTATCACCTTCCTGGGAGAAGCTCCTGTATTTAATGTATCAGCTGGTAATGAAGGCAAGGTGCTTGGACCTCCTTCTACAGCCAGCTTGGTTCCTTTTTGTCCTACCTTTCCCTGGTCCAAAAAGCATGTGGTGAGAAAGGAGCTTAGTACCACAACAAATAAAGTTATTTTCTTCCAGGCTTTTAGAACTACCACAAAATCAAAAGTCCACAAGGCTCCTTGATAAGCCACAGGTGTCTTTGTCTCAAAAAGTCAAAGGCACCTTCTAAGATGATCGATTTGAGGAGAATACTGCAGAAAAGAGCACTCCTGCTGCTCACCAACAGCTCAGTATTGGTGCAAGAACACAACAGATGCTCTCCACTTGGTTCCTCTTTGCTCTCACATTATTTTCATGTAGTAAAAGTGTCTAAATATTTACCAGCGTGGACTAATATTTATACAGCACAACATATAAATAAGTTGTTTTAATAACTCAAACCCTTTATCTAAAATGTTAATGTAGGAGATAGAACGTGGACAATCTAGCTTAGTCCCTGGGAGAGAAGGGATTACTGTGTGCTCAATACTTCTGGTCAAGAGTGCAGGGTTCTGGGGGAAAAAGTAAAAGAATGTTGTTTGTACCCTCTATTTTCTCCTATTTAAGACAAAGGATCTTTTAAATGTAAATGATAAAGCATTTAAGATAGGATGAGAAAGACAAAGGAGAAGGTAAAAGGGAAGAAGTAGAATCATAGAACTATTGAGGTTGGAAAAGACCTCTAGGATCATCAAGTCCAACCTTTGTCCAACATCTCCCTGACTCCTAAACCATGTCTCAAAGTGCCACATCTACTTGTTTGTTGAACTCCTCCAGGGATGGTGACTCCACCACCTCCCTGGGCAGCCTGGTCCAGTGCCTGACCACTCTTCCAGTAAGGAACTTCTTCCTAATGTCCAATCTAAACCTCCCCTGGCACAACTTGAGGCCATCACCTCTTGTCCTGTCATTAGTTACTTGAAAGAAGAGACCAACACCAGCCTCACCACAACCTCCTTGTAGGTAGTTGCAGAGAGCAAT
Source organism: Brachypteracias leptosomus (assembly GCA_013401335.1). Taxonomy (NCBI): domain Eukaryota; kingdom Metazoa; phylum Chordata; class Aves; order Coraciiformes; family Brachypteraciidae; genus Brachypteracias; species Brachypteracias leptosomus. The sequence continues at coordinate 40,905 of VYZX01016104.1, read as the reverse complement.
GAGGTCTCTCCTCAGCCTCCTCTTCTCCGAGCTAAACAACCCCAGTTCCCTCAGGCACTCCTCACAAGACACATAGCTCTCTCTTGTTTACCATTCCATCTTGGAAGGTGTCACAGTGATCCACAACCTCTCCACTCCCGTTCCCTGCAGCTCCGTTCTGTGGAACACGCAGTGATCACTTAGCTGGGCACCAGCTCTGCAGCTCCATCTTTCACACTGGCCCTTTTTCATGTGTGGTCTCAGATTGTGGTAGGGCCCCTGTGCACCTCCCTAACACAACCATTTTGCACTCCTTCTTCTCTCCTTTCCCATACTTTTTACTCTTCAAAACAACACTGGGCTAATTAGGGACCTGGCCAGGCTGGATTGATGGGCTAAGGTGAATGGGATGAGAGNGTGGAGTCCCCATCCCTGAAGGGATTAACAGCCATGGAGATGTGGTGCCGAGGAACATGGTTTAGTGGTGCCCTGGCAGTGGTGGGGTAACAGCTGGATTCGATGATCTTAAAGGTATTTTCCAAGCTAAACAAGCCTGTGACTCTTCTAATACTTTCCCATGTCTATGTGATCTATCACCTCTTCCCACCCATCTCCCCTACTCCCATTTTTCTTCCTCACTCTGCAGCATTTACATTACTTCTTGAGGGCTTCATCCTCCACACTGATTACTCATCCTCCAACTCCTCATCTCTATGTTCACTGGCATAAAATCTTAATTTGATCTCAGTTCTGCCTCAGATTTCTGAACTCGTTAACAGGGCTGTCACTGGACTTGGTCTTCACCCCATCACCTTCCCTGTATCCTGGATTCCCCCTTTAAACTATCACCTGCTTTTCTCTTCCCTGCCCCTCCAACCAGCCTTTTTCCCCATTCCAGCCCTTCAGCAAAACATTCTTATCTTATCTTAACCCTTTCTTATCTAAATTGAAAAATATAATTCTCTTTGGGCCCCATTCTCATCTACTCCCCCTATTCCCATCCTTCCCCATCACAACGCGCCATGTCCCAGTGCTGCCCCACCATCAACGTGGCTTTTCCCAGCTCCTAAAGCTCCTAAAGCCAAGAGACTTCTCTGGCAGAAATAGTCTTAACCAATTGACCTTCTCTGCTCTGTTTTCTCCTTCTCTTGCTTTTCCATGCCCAGATACTTTCCCAGCTTTCTTTTTAACCCTTCCTCTCAATTCCAGCCTTTTCAACACATCTTGTCTCCTCTTTCTGAACACTCCTCTTTAGAATCATAGAATCATTACAGCTTGAAAGGACCTCTAGGATCATCAAGTCCAACCTTCATCCCAGCATCTCCCTGACCACTAGACCATAGCCTCAAGTGCTACCTCTACTCATTTTTTACACACCTCCAGGGATGGTGACTCCACCACCTCCCCGGGCAGCCTGGTCCAGTGCCTGACCACCCTCTCAGTAAAGAATTTCTTCCTAATATCCCATCTAAACCTCCCCTGGGGCACCTTGAGCCCATCACCTCTTGTCCTGTCATTAGTTGCTAGGGAAAAGAGACCAACCCCAGCCTCACCACAACCTCCTTTTAGATAGTTGTAGAGAGCAATGAGGTCTCGTCTTCTCTAGACTAAACAATCCCAGTTCTCTCAGTTGCTCTTCATAAGACACGTTTTCTAGACCTCTCACCTTCCTCCTCTTTGTTTCTGAAACATTAGGATAAAATTTTTTTAAAGTTTATGATAAAATGAAACATTATGATAATGAATGGTCAAAATCCAACATGGCATCACCCTTCTCCTAACAAGCAGTGGAGCCCACTGGCCTGCACAAACCACAGGCAGTTCAGCATAACTTGGATTTATACCTTTTAAACAGACTCCTCAAATCTGCAATGAAACGGGAGCAACTCCAAATCCGACAGCAGAGCAGCATTAGCCATTTGTCATGAATAAGCAGCAAAGAATAATCATCATTAAATACTTCCCAGAGAAGCTTGTAATTCTGCCTTAAATGATTCCTCCCTCTTCAGCTTTCACATCTTGCAAATACCTTAGATTATTGTCTCCTCTTTGCTGGGTCTCACCCAAGGTTAGCTCCTTAAATCCTTTTAGTATTTCTGTTCTTCCACCACAAATTCTCTCCAGCCTGATATTGCTTCACCAGCAACAGGCCCATAAAGAACACAGATCTACAGCTGCAACTTCATGAGATACTGGGCAAGGGACTCAGGTTTTGCTGTATGCTGCATCACAAGTAATTCCACGAAAACACAGCTAATGTCATGTCCACCCTCTACCTCCTTCAGCATTCTAAGAAAATTCAGGAGCAACAGAATCTGGGGCAGGAAATTTTAAGTTAATTTCCTCCCTCTCACTGACTTCACCTCTAGTTTTGTGCACATCATTTCACTGCAGCCTTTCATTTTCTCACATGAATATAGTATTTGCTGAGTGCTATGACATCATGTTTATGAATCACAGAATGGGTTGGGTTGGAAAGGACTTTTAAAGGTCATCTAGAGCAACCCCCCTGCACTGAGCAGGGACATCTGCAACTACAGCAGGTTGCTCAGAGCCCCAAACAACCTCACCTGCAATGGTGCCAGGGATGGGGCAGCCACCACCTCTCTGGGCAACCTGGCACAGGCTCTCACCACCCTCAGCATCAACAATTTCTTCCTTCTCTCTACTCTAAATCTCCCTCTAGTCTGTCCCCATCTTTCTGACAGGCCCCTTCAAGTCCTGAAAGGCCTCCAGAAGGTCTCCCCAGAGCCTTCTCTTCTGCAGGCTGAACAAGCCCAACTGTCCCAGCCTGGCCTCCCACCAGAGGCTTCCAGCCCTCCCACCATTGCTGGGGCCTCCTCTGGCCCCGCTCCACCAGCTCCATGGCTCTGCTGTGCTGAGGACTCCAGAGCTGCCCCAGCACTGCAGGGGGGTGTCCCCAGAGCGCAGCAGAGGGGCAGGATCCCCTCCCTGCCCTGCTGCCCACGCTGCTGGGGAGCAGCCCAGGAGGACATTGGCTGCTGGGGATGAAGAGCTCAAAGAATTCTGCACAAAACCCCTTGGAAGAAGTTACCCACCGCAGGTTTCAGAATTTCCTACAGCTCCATATCTGATTGCTCCTTTCCAGACGTGCCTGTTTGCAGTGTACCAAGATAAACCACCACTTTCTGCCTGTGCTTCTGATCAATATATACCACTGTATTGATGACTTCCTAGTGCCAGAAGGCACCTAGTCTGACTTTGCACAGAAACACACCCGATCCCTGTGTCACGACTCCAATTTCTGCCCTGTTTTACAGAGACAACTAATTCTGACTGGAAAAGAAAAAGAAATAATGAAAAAAAACCATTCCATGCTGGTAAAGTGGTGAATTCCCTCTGCTGTTTACCATTTGCTCTTTATTCCTCTAGAAATAATTTCTTATTTCCTTCCACATCACTGCTACAGATATTGAACAGCACTGCACCAAGAGCAGAGGTGCTACATAACACACCTCTACACTCTGCCATTAATTACCTCCACCATAGTCTGCTTTTAACTTTGAATCATCTACTCTTCTCCATCCAAGGAAAGAAAACCACCTTGGAATGAAAGAAAGAGCCCCAGTTGCTATCGGAAGAGCTGTATTCCACCGAGACCCAGTGACTCAGGCTTTCATGAGGCAAGGATATAATTTTCTGGATGAAGTAGCTCAAGAAAACTTTCTCACCCTCCACCTTCAAAAATGGATTTTAAATTATCTGTCCTTAAGAAACAATCTGGCCTGGATCGTAACTAAGAGGTGAGCTAAGAAAGGGAAGCAGGAGAAGTTGGAACATGGTTATTTTAAGCCATACTCACCACAAACTGGTCCATGTCCCTCTCAAACCCCATGTTTGGTAGATCAGGCATCATGTGTGCCACCACCTTAAAGCCAGCATCCTTGGCCAAGTGAAAGGACTCGCACACGGCCTTCACCGTGTGGCCTCTGGGAAGAGAGAAAAGAGATTCAGGGTCACACAAAGACACATTTCGATACGTTTAATTCTTTAGGAAGCGAGAGGGGTTGAGTTTGGAGCATGGCTGCTAACAAAGTGGACTACACGAGGGGCTAGAAGTAGTCCAGTTGCTGCTTCTACAGCTGGAGAAGCACACCAAGGCTGCAGCCATTCAAATCACAGCCCAAGAAACTTTGGAAAGCTGCTGAAATTCAATTTGCAAAGCAATGACACAAGCTGGTGCCACAGCACAAGCTGGGACACGCTGCACCGAGGACTGTGTATAATCAAATTGGAGCATAACCAGAAACAAAAGCAACAGAAGAGGAAATGGAGATGAAGGAGGGGGGGCTAAGGAAAATGAGCTGACTAGAAAACCATCCTTCCCAACCTCTCAAGTACTCCTTTTAGAGAAACACAAACTCTTCTCAACTCTGAGAGATGCCAAACATCTGACACTCCAGCTGGATTAGGAATTTTGCAGGATTTCATGTTCTTCACCACCAACAACTAAACCAAACCAACTCAGGCTGGTTCTGCAGGAGCTCAGAGAGACTTGGAGCCCAAATGATGGTAGTGACAAAGGTTGAATCTCACATGACTCATTAGCCTCAAGCAAATTCCTCTCTCCTTCCACCTTCATGGCTTAGGAGCTGCCTTCTGCCTCCACAACAGCAACCCCTCTTACTACAAACAGCTACTAGAGGGTCCCCACCACACGTGACCAGTCTTCCCACAAAGCCCTTGCTTTTGCTTTTCCCCAGCTGGGAGGGCTCTTCTACCACCAGCTGATATTTCTGGCTATTTCTATCTCCTCAGCAGAAGCTACCTTATAGAATCATAGAATCATTTCAAAAAGACCTCTAAGATCACCAAGTCCAACTCTCAACCCAAAACTACCATGACCACTAAGCCATGTCCCAAAAGGCTACATCTACACGTTTTCTGAACACTTCCAGGGATGGTGACTCCACCACTGCCCTGGGCAGCCTGGGCCAGGGCTTGACCACTCTTTCAGTAAATAAATTGTTCCTACTACTCAATGTAAACCTCCCCTGGCACAGCCTGAGCCCACTTCCTCTCATCCTATTGCTAGTTAATTGGGAGAAAAGACCAAGCCCCACCTCATTACAACCTCCTTTCATGTAGTTGTAGAAAGCATTAAGGTCTCTCCTGAGCCTCCTTTTCTCCAGGCTAAAAAATCCCAATTCCCTGAGCTGATCCTTTCAAGACATGTTCTCCAGATCTCTCCCCAGCTTCATCACCCTTCTCTGGACCTGCTCCAGCACCTTCTTCCCTCTCCAATCCCCATTTTCTTCCTATCACATTTTCACACCAGCTCACCCCACCTTTTGGAATTCCTTGCCAAGAGATTAGCTCAGCAGGTGACTCTTCTTCACCTCCACAGTCCTTAGGATGAAAAACTAATGTCACCTGGGCACCTTCTGCCCACCTTCTGCCAAGACCCAACAGTAACCAAACCAAACAGCTACGTCCTTTGTTTTAAGGACTTCTTTCTTCCTTCCTCTCTGCTGGAATATTCTGCCTCTGTTAAAGCCCTACATGTAGTTTTATGACTATAGCTTTATTTATGATTTTTGCAGAAGTATTACGGTGTTTTTCTGAGGGTGTTCAAGGACAGTATTACTCAAGTCCTTGAGTAGCCCGAGGGGAGCAAATGGAGACTTGCTTCATAAATAAAAATTATTTTCTTATTAGAAGTGGAATTTGAGCTGCATCAATAACTTGATTATTTGATGCCTAGTTCTGTTCTTGAATATTTTTCTGCCTCACAGCCACCAAAAGCACTCAAAAACCTCACTAATGACTTATGGAACATAATAGAAAGTAATTTCCAAACAGTTAGCCTAATTGGTTGTAATCTGACATTTTGCTACATGCAAAATATTAAAAGTTTAAAGCCAAAACACAGCCCCCACAAAGTAGAAGAAGAACAGAAGCGAAATGAGGTCATTCCAAAGGAAAGAGAAACTTGAATTACTCTTTTCTTCACCCAGGGCAGTGGTGGAGTCCCCATCCCTGGAGGGATTCAAAAGCCATGGAGATGTGGTGCTGAGGCATATGGTTTAGTGGTGACCTGGCAGTGCTGGGTTAATGGGTGGACTCAATGAGCTTAAAGGTCTTTCCAAGCAAAATGATTCCATGATTCTCTAAAACCACATTTCAATTCACTGTTCTAAAAATTTGGAGGGAGATATTTGAGGGAAGAACCTGTATTTTCCCTGCTCTGCAACATCCTGCAGCAAAGCTGCTGAGGAATTCTGTGGGCAGCTTTACAAAGTGCCAAACCCCTTAAAACCCTTAAAAAATACAATTCTATACAAGATGACTTCTGAGTGAAATCGAGTCACATTCTTCTGCCAATTCAGCAGCAGGAAAGCCAGAGTTCATCAGCAAACTTACACACCTAAAGTGACTTACAGCTTTGAATGATTTATGGCACCAGCTCTATCTGATGGACAAAACCAAAGATGGCTGAAGAGAGAGCTAAGTGAGGTGATGAAGTTCCACCTCACATAAGGACATCTTTAAAAGATTTGAGGTCAAAAAGTGATTTTTAAAAGCTGAAATTAATTGTTCAATTTATCATCTGTGCCAGAATTAACTGTAAATGAACATAACCAGCCTAGGAGTGAGATCTAAGTTCCTTCATAGGGATCTCTTCCTTTGGAAAGCTCTGACATCTAGAGGAGGAAAGTTTCTCCTATAAATATTAGCTCCTAAGTCTTGGACTACTCAATAAATGGCTTTTCCTGTCTCCTGAGACCTGGAGCCTGCCCATTTTATAGCAGTGACATTGTGCACTTCCAGGCACTGGCTCAAGCCTACAAGAGGAAGCTCATTTTGGATTCTTTCTTTAAATCTCTCAAAGAAAATGTCCCACATTTTCTGTTTTGCACGACTGCCTTTAAGGTAGGTATTAACAAAAATGTGCTTTGCTTCTTGAACCATAATCTCTCTGTCATTACGTTTGATTACGGTTATTAAACATCTTTGGCTGGTGACTGGAATATGCAATAGGAGTGGAGGGAAGCTGAATGAGTGTCAGCAGTGGAGAAACAGGAGAAAAATCACTTCTTTCAAAATCTCAACAGAACTATCAGACTTGCAATAAATAATAAAAAAAAGAGATTAGCTTACTTGCCTGGAAGGGGTGGGATGAACAATATATTGTTCACTCTCCTACATAGGACAACTATTCTTTAGGCCACAGGTCCAGGATGACAAGGAATAAATCACAGGCCTCGTGTGAATCTATTTTGCAGTCCCTGGAGATACTGTATGTCCAGAGTGACTGCAGTTCATCTATCAACAGGGGTTGTTTCTGGCTAAATCTCACCTTCTGTACTTGCCAGTGACACCTCCCCTCTCCACTACTCAGCAGAAAAAGGTATCACTGTAGAGAACGTGCTGATTGCTGGTGAAAGTGCCTCCAAGAGATGACATTGCATTGGATCTACTCATGTCTATAGATTATGAATTATGTAGGATCACAGAATCATAGAATGGTTTAGGTTGGAAGGGACCTTAAAGATCATCTCATTCCACCCCCCCTGCCATGAGCAGGGACACCTCCCCCCTAGACCAGGTTGCTCAAAGCCCCATCCAGCCTGGTCTTGAACACATCCAGTGTTAGGGCATCCACAACCCCCATGGACAACTTGTGCCAGTGTCTCACCACCCTCAGAGTGAAGAACTTCTTCCTTACATCTAATCTAAATCTCCCCTCCTCCAGTTTAAAGACATTACCCCTCATTCTATCACTACAAGTCCTAGTCAAAAGTCCCCCCCCAAGAACTATGAGCTCTCTATGGGCACATACTCTAATTCACAGACCTCCCTGTAAGAAGGTTGGAGCGAGGTGGTGGTTGGTCTCTTCTTCCAAGGAACAAGTGACAGGACAAGAGGAAATGGCCTCAAGTTGCACCAGGGGAGGTGCAGGTTGGATATGAGGAACATCTTCCCCAAAAGGGTTGTGAAGGGCTGTACCAGGCTGCCCAGGGCAGTGGTGGAGTCTCCATCCCTGGAGGGGTTTCAAAGCCATGGAGATGTGGTGCTGAGGGCCATGGTTTAGTGGTGCCCTGGCAGTGCTGGGTTAATGCCTGGATTCGATGAGCTTAAAGTCTCTTCTAATCAAAATGATTTTGTAATCCTGCTATTTATTTATGAAGCAATAAAAGAGAGAGGTGTATAACACAGGAAAAGAACAGGACCCAAAATAACTCCATTTTCTCAAGCCATGGTCTACATGGTAACACAAAGAAATCCATGAAGCCACTGCAGTTTATTAGTTCACCTTAATAGATGTACGGCCACACAAGCAGAAAATGAGCTAAATGTTTTGCCACACCACGTTAAATAGGTGTTCAAGCAAAGAGGTCAAGACACTCTACTCAGTACTCCAGAACACGGGCAATGAGCAGCCAGGCTCAGCCTGGCACTGGAGCTTTCCCCTCACCTGTTGGTGTCCCTGGCCACGTCCTCGTACACGCTCTGCACCCCGATCTCCAGCCTCGTGCAGCCATAGGATAACATGTCACTCAGGTGCCTCTTCAGGCAGTAATCTGGCCGGGTCTCTATCGTTATCCCAACACATTTTGTCAGGCTGCGCTCTGAATACCTGCAAAAAAAAATCCCCAAACATCCTCTGTTAAAATGGAGAAGGTGCCACAGGTAATTTCAGAAGAGTTTCCAACATCCTCCAGGTCATTACCAGAATGAAAGTCCAGGTTCAAACCTTCCATTATCGCAGCAGTTGAGGTTCCTTCAACCTCACAGCAATGCATGGATGAAACCACACACAAATATGGACATTAATGAAAGTCTGAGGTTTGCTTTGTACAAAAAGAACTGGACCAGGTCAGCCTTGCAGGGGTTTTTAAATGGTATTTGTCAGGAAGATGCTCCCAGACCAGGCTGAGCCTTCAACGTTCTGTCTGGAAACGAAGCCTGGGCTAAAGGGAAAGTGGGAGTAGGGAATGAGAACCATGTTCAGCTCTGGGGACAAACCAAAGGCAGTCTGAGCACTTGCTCCCATCCAGACATTGACAATAAAACAGGACCTCACATCAGGGAGAGTCTGGGACAACCAGAACATTTTCTTTTGTTTCTTGTGGTGCACAGATAAATTACAAGGATTGGGACGTTCTCTCAAGATTGTCCAGGAAAAAGTCTCCAAATTATTTCTTTTTGTGAGCAAGCAGCACACTCACAACTTCATTGAAGTCCAACATTGAAACAAGATTCATTGCTACCCTTTTCCCCCTCCTCTCCCATTGATCACTGGATGTCTAACAAAGACTAATTATTCCAGCTAATAGAAAATTCCCCTCCTGATGTGAAATCGTAAGTCACTGACCTATGAGAGAGCAGAACAAAAGACAAAAGGAATCCAAGACAGCTTTGAAACAAAGTTCACCAAAGGAAACCATCAATCAACATAATCTCCAGCACCATCAGCAAGGATAATACTCCTTCCAATACAGAAGTCGTTCCACTTGACCATCTTCCCTGCAGAATATGGTGGTTGTGTAACAGGACTGCAGCACAGGAGAAAAGATTTACAGCAGGAAGAAGGAAACTTCTTCTTTGGAAACCACTTGAAACTGCAGAGATAATCTGGATAATTCCCAAACTGGGATGCGGGCAGGATTAACAACCTCTGCTTGAGAGGAGCATCAGTCTCTTTAATGGGCCCAAATGATGAAGATTTCTGTATTAATATTCAACGTTGCTGAAAAGAGGACACCTTGAGTGAGAGATGCTGATACCTGAAAGAATATTGCACACCGAAATCATCAGGATGACTAACTTCAGCTCCTTATTAGGTGTTCTACAAGGATTCATCACCTGATTTCTGGCTCTGGAGAGCTGGGAACTTCTGACTCACAATAAAGCTCCAGAGCATGATGGAGGTCCAATCTGACCAAAAAAAACCCCAAAACTCTCTCAACCCCTCTCCAAAAAACAGCAAAAGTCCCCAGTGGAGGTTAAAATATTAACTCCCTTCAAACTGTTCAAGCCTGAGGCCAAGATATTTGGGGGATAGATGGTAATGGCTGTCAAAATAAGCATCTTAAAAAAAAAAAAAAGACAAACCACCACCAAAACCCCCGTGAAACATCACAGAGTTTGTGGCTCACTAATCCGACAGACGAAGAGAACAATTGTTTCAGGGGAAACATTGCCAAGGAGTGATTCATTAACATCAGACTGAAAACCGCCCACTTTGAACGGCCTGATTTGCAAGAATTAGAGAAATTTTAATTAAGGGGGGAGGGGGGAAGGCATCAGAGAACTCACCCATCACACCAGAGACCACGTGCTCATATTAAGCACCTGCAATTAGGCTTGAAACACTGAGGGGAGACAAAAAGGTTGGACGAGATGATCCTTGAGGTCCCTTCCAACCTGGCATTCTATGATTCTATGAAAAATAATTATACCCTCACCCCTCAAGCAAATTTATGGGCAAGATATAAAATGCTGAATATAATGAGCACCAACAGACCCTAAACTATGGCATCTATGGCCAAATTTTCTTTGCTAACCCTAGGCTGACAAGAGAAGTGTGTCTTTAACCACAGAATCCAGCATGGTGGGGGTTGGAAGGGACCTCTGGAGATCATCCAGTCCAACCCCCCTGCTCCAGCAGGTCACCCAGAGCAGGTCGCCCAGGATCACGTCCAGGTGGGTTTTGAAAGTCTCCAGAGAAGAAGACTCCACATGATAACCAGAAGAGCAAAACAAAGACAAACCCAAAGCAGATCAAGTACCAAAGATGGTGTTTCTAAGTCATGAGCCTCATCAAATCACCATCCTCTGTAAGAGACAGACATTTTCAACCCAAGACACAACTCACAGACTCATTAATCCAGCCAGCAGAGAAAAAGACAAACTGATGGATGCTTAAGTGGAGAAAGTTTTTGTATTTTTTAAATTTATGTATTTATTTTAATTTTTAAAGAATTACATCTTTGAAAGCTGATCCTGATTTGCCTATCAAGCCATATTTTTTCTCTATTATTATTAATAATCAGTGATTTATGTAACAGTTTATAGTAGACTGCCTATTTCAAGGCTTCCTATAGCTCCTACTTTCAGTATCCAGGTTTTATACTGGAAACATGGTGGGTTCCCACATCTCTAGCAGGTTGGGAAGGCACATTTTTGCTCCAGGTCATCTTCCCAACCATGGAAGCAGCTTCCACAAAGACATGCTCCATAATGTTCTCGGGGATCAACCACCAGTCTGTAGTTCTCCTTCTCACCCTCTTGAAGACAGATGCGACATTTCCAGTCACCGGGGACCCCTTGGTTGTCACAACTTCACCAAGGTGAGATGGAGCTGCCTCATCCATCCCCTTCCTTCGGGCAAACGTAAGGAAAACTTTTTCACGGTGAGGATGACAGAGCACTGGAAAAAACTGCCTGGACGTGTTCCTGTGTGACCTGCTCTAGGTGATCCTGCTCTAGCAGGGGGGTTGGACTGGATGATCTTTCGAGGTCCCTTCCAACCCCTCATGTTCTGTGATTCTGTGATTCCACAGCCTTGCAGGGGGTCAATTTGCCAGTAGTGTCCAACACAATCCTCTGCCATGAACGCTACTTCTCATCCCAAATCACCACCTAGGAAGAGCAGATCTTGCAAATAAAGACCAAGGCAAAGAAACACCCCAAACCTCAGCCCTTTCCTGTGTCCTTCATCACAGAGTTGCCTCCCTCATCCAACAGCAGACTCACATTTTCTTTTGTCTTCATCTGCTGACAACATACCTATGGAAGTCCTTCTTGTTATCTTATAATCCCTTGGAGTTTCAACTCCAGCTAAACTTTCCTAACATGTCCTCTGCCTGCCTCTATCCCTTCTTTTTCATGTTTGAGCTCCACCAGAACTTCTCCATTAAGGAGTTAAGCAAAGCTGGTGACCTGCTCTGCCTGCTCGGTTTCCTGCACATCAGGATCTTGCAATTTGAGAAGGTTCTCCTGGAAAATCAGCTGAACTCATCTGGGCTTATTCCTCCCATGGGATTCTGCCTTTTGTCTCCCTAGTAGTTTGTTGTCCTGAATTTTGATGTCTTTACTCTTCTACTCATCCTTTGGGATCCTAAGCTTTAATATCTCAAGAGTCACTGCAACCAAGACCACATCCCTCCCTCATTGAGCTCTTTGTGAGCAGCAGATCCAGGCAAGCACCTCTCCTAAGCACCAGGTGAGCCAACTATTTTAAACTATCATCATAATGCACTCCAGAAATCTCCCAAATCAGTTGTGTCCCACCATGCTGCCATTCTAGTTGGGTATTAGGGTGTCAGACTAGACCCAAGGAGTTTTGTATATTGTTATTAAGTGCATATATTTTAACGCTTACGTCATTTTCATACCTTTTCTTAGCACCATCTCCACTTTTTAAGCATTCTTCTTGTTGCCTTTGATCCCCAAAACAGCCACGGAACTTTGCAGACAACACCAGCACGAGATCCAGATGGAAGATGATTTGCCTATTCCTATCCAATTTTCCACTATTTATACAGTCAAGGGTAATTTGGCTGCTGAATCACACAGAAAAGCGCATGATAATGAGACTTCACTCCTAAATATTTTCTAGATATTTCGCCGCTTCTCAGAATAGCATCCTGCAGCATTCCTAGAAAAACAGCCTTACATTTCCCATAAGAAAGCACGAGCTCACTCACACCCGACCACAGAGCACAGATTTATCCCTCATTTGTCCATCCCCACTATTGATAGCTCCTGCCAGCCCTCAGAAATGACTATTTTTACGCAAGCATTAAACAGGAGGCCCAGAGGCAAAACCAACAGACTCCTATTAGAAACCACTCAGGTCAACGACAATAATTTTCTGCTATGCCTGTTTTGAGAAGCAGCCTAATGGGTGACACGTTGTTCTCCTCTCTTTTGTAATGTTCAAATATCTCACTGTACTGAGTCAATTCTCTTGGAGAAGTTCATGCATATTACACCTAATTTCTCCAAAGCCCCTGTAGCTCACTCACAGGACAGAGCCACTTCTCATGGTAACGAGCAGGTTGCACTGGCCTTCACTTAATCTTTCAGAGCAAGAGGCAGCCAGCCCCATGTCCTGCAGGAATGGCACGTCAGCCAAGGCAGATACAGAATCATAGAATCCTAGAATCATCGGGGTTGAAAGGGACCTTAAAGATTATCTAGTTCCAACCCCCCTGCCATGGCCAGGGACACCTCCCACTAGATCAGTTGCTCACAGCCCCATCCAGCCTGGCCTTCAAAATGTCCAGGGATGGGGCTTCCCCCACCTCTCTGGGCAACCTGTGCCAGTGTCTCTCCACCCTCATGGGGAAGAACTTCTTCCTAACATCTCATCTGAATCTCCCCACCTCTAGTTTTGACCCATATGAGAAGGAACAGTCATTATCCAACTAGGCAGACAGCCTGAGCAGCAGGTATCTTGAGCTCTGCAGAGAGGGATTTCAGGCTACTCTGACACAAGAGGTTAAGATGGTCTTGATGATGAACAAGTGCTTTGGTCAATCAGTGGAACAGGCTGCCCAGGGCAGTGGTGGAGTCACCATCCCTGGAGGTGTTCAAAAAAATGGGTAGATGTGGCACTTCAGGACATTTAGTGGTCATGGTAGTGTTGGGTTAATGGTTGGACTTGATGATCTTAGAGGTCTTTTCCAACCTCAATGATTCTATGATTCTAAGACAAGCAGAACTATTACGAACTGAAGACCAAGAGAAGTAAAACAGAGAAAGCCCAACTTTAGATGAACCAAAGTTGGAAACTCTACCCATGATGGTCTTGCATACAGAGGCTCACCAGACTTCCAGGTTCATTCTGGCATTAATATTTATGATGTGCATTTCTTACAGAATTGTTTTGGTTGCAAAAGACCTTTAAGACCATTGAGTCCAACCATTAACCCCACCACTGCCAGGGCACCACTAAACCATGTCCCTCAGCACCACATCTCCACAGCTTTGAAACCCCTCCAGGGATGGGGACTCCACCACTGCCCTGGCCAGCCTGGGACAGCCCTTCACAACCCTTGCCAGCAAGAAATTGTTCCTCATCTCCAACCTGCACCTTCCCTGGTGCAACTTGAAGCCTTTTCCTCTTGTCCTATTGCTGTTTCTTCTGCAACCTGAGAGTGAAGATGGATTTTACCTTCTCAAACAGCAACAAACATCTTGAAATATTTCTCCTTCCCTGGAACAGTCTTATTTGGTATTTGTAATACAGCAGTGCTGAGGAACCCCACATAATCAAAGGAACAATCAGAAATCAAGGCAAGTGTATAGCACAAGATGACAGTGGGGCAATTTTAATAATGAGCTGACCAGAGAGGTGAATTATGCAAATGAAACAGATGCTAAGCCATGCAAATGAAGGAAACGAGGTACAGAGAAACCTTAAGATTTGCACAGACTATTGTGAAGTCAATTCTTTGCAGCATGATTACAGAACCATTTGAAATAGGAAGATGTAAAGGAGAGATTATTAATGTTAGTCACTGGGGGCTATTTGACCGAGTTTTCAGAGGAAGGGGGTACATTAAGCAGACCTTCAAAATCTGCTTCTTAAATAAAACTGTGGTTTTTAGATCAAAAAGGTACCTACCTCTCCACCAGACACAGCAGTTTGACAGAAGGTCTCAAGCACTTTCTCATTCAGAGAAAAACCAGGGTAGTTCTGGCATAAAACAACTGATTTAACAAAGCCCCTGCTTGCTCTCGATTAAACTTCATTCCACAGACAAAAGTCTCGTCAACGAAGAGACCTGAACATCAAAGACCCAATTATTTACAATCCATCCTACAGCAGCATCCAAACTCCCTGGCTGGGATCAGAGTGGCAGGATGCCAGAAAATACAGAGAGATTTGCCTCATCCCAGCAAGCTCAGAAAAGAGCTGGAGAATAAAGGAGGTGGGTTAACACCGGGCGTACACAGCACGTTCATCACACACTTTTATCTGTCCTGCACCTTTCAGACAAGGAAAATCCATGTAAAGGAGGTAAACAGAGAGGCAGAAGAGCAGGAAAAAGCACAAGAAGCAGCAGAAGCTCAAAGGAAGCATCAAAGAGAACCAGTGAGCGAGAGCAAGAAGTGT
This sequence comes from Brachypteracias leptosomus, assembly GCA_013401335.1. Lineage (NCBI taxonomy): Eukaryota > Metazoa > Chordata > Aves > Coraciiformes > Brachypteraciidae > Brachypteracias > Brachypteracias leptosomus. Next base: position 25,832 of record VYZX01016104.1, on the reverse strand, counting down.
TCAGGTGCACCTGTTGATATGGAAAGAAGGGAGAAGAGAAAGCTGAGAGGGGATCTGATCAATGCTGATCAAGAGATAAAGGGTGGGTCAGGAGGATGGAGCCAGACTCTTGTCAGTGGTGCCCAGAGACAGGACAAGGGGCAATGTTCACAAACAGGAACCAAGGAAGTTCCAACTCAACATGAGGAAAAACTTCTTTACTGTGAGGGTGACAGAGCCCTGGAACAAACTGCCCAGAGAGGTTGTGGAGTCTCCTTCTCTGGAGAGATTCCAAACCTGCCTGGACATGATCCTGGGCACCCTGCTCCGGGTGACCTGCTGGAGCAGGGGGGTTGGACCAGATGATCTCCAGAGGTCCCTTCCAAGCCCTACCATGCTGGGATTCTGTGATGTAGAACAACTCCTCCAACCCCAAAGTCCTCCAAAACTTTCCTGCAGGACATTCCAGCATTACTTCAAAAACCAAAGTGAAGATGGAACAAGTTCTGAAGATGCTCATATTACATGATCACCATTGTTGCTAATGGACCAAGAGCAGCCACTTCCACAAAACATGGTGCTCCATGCTCATGGCAATGTGGTCACAGCTTAGCTGGGAAGGGAAGGCATCGCTGCTCATCTCCTCGTAGCCTATCCCCCAAGAAAACACCCAACAGTTGCAAACCTGCCTTAGAAGAGGTGTTTAGAGTCTTGCGGAAAGAAGGACATGTCAGAGAGCTGGGTGGGAGAATAAAGAATTTTAATCAGTATCCAAAGAAGTCATTGGCAGAAGGTTCCTGACCTTAACTTTGAGAACATCCAGCATCTCAAACAAGTCTAACATCTAAGGGGACCTTATTGTGGCCTTTCAGTATCTTAAGGGGGCCTACAAGAAAGCTGGGGAGGGACATTTTAGGCTGTCGGGTAGTGGTAGGATGAGGGGGAATGGGTCAAAACTAGAGGGGGGGAGATTGAGATGAGACGTTAGGAAGAAGTTCTTCCCCATGAGGGGGGGGAGACACTGACACAGGTTGCCCAGAGAGGGGGTGGAAGCTCCAACCCTGGACATTTTGAAGGCCAGGCTGGCTGGGGCTGTGAGTAACCTGGTCTAGTGGGAGGGGTCCCTGCCCATGGCAGGGAGGGTGGAACTGGATGATCTTTAAGGTCCCTTCGAACCCTGATGATTCTATGATTCTTAAAAAAACCCCTTGTGCCCTTGACTATGAGGAGCGTGGTTTTAGGTGTAACATGACTACAGGTGTTCAAGACAGACAATGAAAACTATAAAGATGGAATTAAGACAAAAAGTGTCACCATTGGCTTCTGAAGAGGAAACCATCAATATAATACGCAAGTATCTTATGAACCACATCTTCACCTTGTACTTGAATGACCTCCTCTTCCTTGATCTCTAAAAGCTTTAGCACGATGCCAATCTCTGGAACACAGCGAGCAGGAATTACCTCAGGACCTACAATTTCCTGCTAGGAAACCAAACAGGTGGCATCTTACTCATCCAACGTCTTTCAAAAGTCACGTGTTTGATGATTGCCCAGAGCAGGTACTTCTGAAAGCTCAAATGCCAGTTATTTGGCTTTCTGCTGCTCCTTTTTATCACAACGTTTTAGTGTTCTCTTTATCACCACTACCAGGAGTGCGACAGGCTGAGCAGCAGCCGCTTCCCAAGGTTCAGGTTTCAAATACTGAAAAACTAACTCAAAATACAGCTGTTCATTAACTAAAATATAAATTTCCAATTTATTTATACCTGCTAAACCATAAGTGAGAACAAACCATTTTTTTTTCCCATGAAATGCTGCTAAGAGCTAAGTCATATGAAATTACACTCCCTCCTGCTGTGTCACTTGGTGCTGGAAATCCAGGACAGGATCTGGACAAGAGGTGATGGCCTCAAGTTGCACCAGGGGAGGTTTAGATTGGACACTAGGAAGTTCTTTATTGAAAGAGTGGTCAGGCACTGGACCAGGCTGCCCAGGGAGGTGGTGGAGTCACCATCCCTGCAGGGGTTCTAAAAACAAGTAGATGTGGTGCTTCGAGACATGGTCAGGGAGATGTTGGGATGAAGGTTGGACTTGATGATCCTAGAGGTCCCTTCCAACCTAAATGATTCTATGATTCTTTCTGCATTCAACACAATTCCCGTTCTGAAGCTAAAACCCCTTAGAACTTAGCAGTTTTCTCTCCTTCTTAATTTGTTTACAAGTCATAACCACAATGACCAGCCCTGGCAGCTGAACATCCTCTGAAGAAAAAGCACAGCACGAGCTGCTCTGCTCACACACTCCAGGCCTCATCAAAGCAGGGCTATTTGCATGGACTAATTAAGCGCCTGCCTGTAACGACAAGGAGGTAACGATGCTGGCTGGAGAGGGAAGGGGTTGTGGGAGGGTTGTTTGGTTTCTTTTTATATCCTTCCCAGCTTTCAGAGAGCAACATCATGTAGAGGACCTGTGGGCAAAGAGGCCGTGGCTTTGCTGGAGGGACCCTGAGGTTTGCAGCAGGCAGGACAGAGCCATACATGAGAGCATCTCTGCTCTTACCGTGCTGGGCTCATCAATTCACCACTTTTTAGAAAGCCATCATCACTGTCTGTTCTCAGAGGACATCTGAGCAGGCTCTGAAAGGTTTGTCTTAACTTAGCAGGTGAAAAAAACCCGATGCTGAACAGAAAACCCCAACAGGACCTTCTAACACCACAGGCTCATTTTCTAAGCTCCCATCCATCAAGTTCAAGGCAAGAGCATTACAGATAATGTCTTTTTTCCAGCAACAAATTGGTAGCAAGCTGTAACTGAAAATACAGGATGAATAAGCATATGCTAGAGTGAAATATTTCAAACAAAAAAAGCTTGTATGTGTGGCTCTAACAGGAGCTGAGTTGTCACCTAGAAGAATCCTCCTTTTTACCCATCTCTGGCACAACTAAATGTTTGTGAAAATAGTTTACAAGTAATTACATGACCTCCCAGGCTACCAAAACCACACAGGTTACTTCAGAAGCAGAGAAAAAAGCCTGTGTGTGAGGGTTATCAATCCTAATCACAGGTTGGAAAGGACCTCTGGAGATCAGCTCGTCCAACCTCCCTGCTCCAGCAGCTCACCCACAGCAGGGTGCCCAGGATCACATCCAGGCACCTTTGGAATCTCTCCAGAGGAGACTCCACAACCTCTCTGGGCAGCCTGGGACAGGCTCGGACACCCTCACAACAAACAAGTTTCTCCTCCTGCTCAGATGGAACCTCCTGGGTTCCAGTTGGTGCCCGGTGCCCCTTGTCCTGTCACTGGGCACCACTGACAGAGTCTGGACCCAGCCTCCTGACCCCTGCCCTTTATCTCTTGATCAGCATTGATCAGATGCCCTCTGAGTCTTCTCTTCTGCAGCTCAACAGCCCCAGGGCTCTCAGCCTTTCCTGGGCACAGAGATGCTCCAGTCCCCTCAGCATCTTCGCAGCCTCCTCTGGACTCTCTCTAGTAGCTCCTTGTCTTTTTTGAACTGGGGAGCCCAGAACTGGAACCAGTACTCCAGAGGCGACCTCAACGGGGCAGAGTAGAGGGGCAGGAGAACCTCCCTTGACCTGCTGGTCACACTCTACTTCATGCATCCCAGGACACCATTGGCCTTCTTGGCCACAAGGGCCCATTGCTGGCTTATGGGGAACTTGTTGTCCCCCAGCACTCCCAGGTCCTTCTCCGTGGAGCTGCTTCCCAGCAGGTCACCCCTCCCCTGTACTGGTGCAGGGGGTTATTCCTCCCCAGGGGCAGGATCCTGCACTTGCCCTTGTTGAACTTCACGAGGTTCCTCTCCATCCAACTCTCCAGCCTGTCCAGCCCCAAGCAGTACTATGTTAAAAACCACCTGTCAGTTCATGGTGCAGAAGAATATCTTGGAGAGAAATATCCTCAGCACAACAAAAGAAAATTGGAGACTTGAAGCTATGAAGTTGTAGAAAGAATCAAATGCATTTCTGGGTAACAATTTGGGAATTTCTGCCCAGCAATCCAGGATAAACACTGAACACAGAGTCCTGCTCTTTGCTTTAAGCACCAATCCTGAGCAGCGCGGTGGCCTGAAGCCCCACGGTGCTTCAAGGGGAGCAAAGCTGGAGGCTGCTTCTGGTTAATATTTCATTTTGGGCAATTTTGCCTTTCTGGTATCTCTTCCCCAAGAAATATAACATCTAAAAAGAAGTAGCTCTTAGCTCTCTTTCAGCTGCCCCTGATGTGGATTCCAGCACAATTTTATTTGACCTTTAGTTAAATTCCACCTCTACCAGGCAATCAATATCAGCTATTCCCACAGGACAGGCTTTACTCTACAGCCCTTTCCCTCTCTATCCAAGCATACAGAAGTAGATAACACATCTCAGGAACAACAACAACCCATGTCACCACAGTGACACCAACGTGCAAGCAGCTCGTCAGCCTGCTCTGGAGAGTGAAACAAAGACCGTGTGAAAACTTGCAAGAGGAGCTGCCCAAGATTTGATCCTTGATTTGTCACATCTTTGCTGTGCCATTTAGTTCAGGGACACTTGGAAGAACAACAATTTAAATGTTATCAAATCATAGAACCATAGAATGTTTCAGGCTGGAAGGGACCTCTAGAGGTCATCTGGTCCAACCTCCCTACACAAGTAGGGACATCTCTACCTAGGTGATCATGTACGATAAATGACTAAGTCATCATTATATTGGACCAGGTTGGATGGGGCTTTGAGCAGCCTGGTCTAGTGGAGGTGTCCCTGTCCATGGCAGGAAGCTTGGAACTAGATGACCTTTAAGGTCCCTTCCAACCCAAACCATTCTGTGATTCTATATAGACATTTGTTATTAAATCATGTATGATCAACAATTAAGTCATAATTATATAGACATTTCATAACAGGATAGTCAATATATAGTTATAGACAGAGGCTAAAAAGGGATTTGGGAGGAAAAAAATCCTTCTATCTAAAATTATGAAAGAAACGACAGGACAACCTTTTTTATTAAATCTAAACCAAAGTCCAAGTTTTCTCACTGCAGTTGATGAGAGAGCCAGCACTAGATGAGACTCATATGTATTAAAAAAATCGAGTTCCAATTTCAGTTCTGATTTTGACTCACTGTGGCCTGGGGAAAGTTGCATATTTTCAGTACCGACCACATCCTACCAGTTATTGAGGAAAATAACCACTTCTGTGGTGCTGCAGATAGTTCTGACAACTTCATGACCTGAAAGCTACTGTTGCACAAAGACAGTGTCACAGAATCATTCAGGTGGAAAAAGACCTCTAAGATCAAGTCCCACCATCAACCCAACACTACCATGATCACTAAACCATGTCTCGAAGTCTCACATCTACATGTTTTTTGAACATCTCCAGGGATGGTGACTCCACCACTGCCCTGGGCAGCCTGGTCCAGGGCTTGATCACTCCTTCAGTACAGACATTTTTCCTCATATCCCATCTAAACCTCCCCTGGCACAACTTGAGGCTGTTTCCTCTGGTTGTATCTCTTGTTCCTTGGGAGAAGAGACCAACCCTCACCTCTTTACAATCTCCTTTCAGGTAGTTGTAGAGAGCAGTAAGGTCTCCCCTCAGCCTTCTCTTCTCCAAACTAAGTAACCCTAGGTTCCTCAGCCGGTTCTCATAAGACATGTTCTCCAGACCCCTCACCAGCTTCATTGCTCTTCTCTGGACCTGCTCCAGCCCCTCAATGTCTCTCTTGTACTGTGGTGCCCAAAACTGATCCCAGTACTTGAGATGTGGCCTCATCAGTGCCAAATTCAGGAGCATGATCACTTCCCTACTCCTGCTGGACACACTATTTCTGATATGGGCCAGGATGCCTGTGGCCTTCATGGCCACCTGGCCATGCTGTTGGCTCATGTTCAGCCAGCTGCCCACCAGCACCAGCATCCAGTAAAGACCTTGCCTTGTAGTTTCTGCATCTACTTACTGAAGAGAATCCATCCCTCCCTCAGCAGACGCTCTAATATAAACATTTAGCTCGAGGAAGGAAAAACAGCTTGATAGTTGCTTGGAGGAAACGATGAAATGGTATCAATAAAATTATAAAAGAGAGCTAATAAAAAGCAATCATCAGCCAAAACTGCCAGGGGAAAGCTGGGGCTTCACTAAACTTGTTCTCCTGCCAAAGCAATTCCCTCACCTCTCGTCTGTCTCAAAACAAGTGCTACAAAAACACACACACTCGGTCTCTCTGTGCTTGTAAAACCACATGCTCAGGAAGAGCCTTGATGCAGCAGAGGACAAGAACTGGAGGTGTCATTCCACTGTCTCTGTTTGCTGTCCATTGTAGCTCCAACTAAGGTGCTAACAGATCTTCGGCTTCTAATGGTGACTGAGCTCATTGCTTTGGAAAAGTGTCACGGCTTTCAGCTGCTACAGGAGCTTAAAGCTGCATCTTCCTTAAGCACCAACATCCTCCAGACTCCAGTGAAGATGTGGTGGTCTCAAGGAGCCAAGTTCCTGCTAAGGATGAAATCAAATCATAGAATGGTTTAGATTGTAAATGACTTTCAAGATCATCAAGTCCAACTGTTAACCCAGCACTGCCAGGGCACCACTAAACCATGGCCCTCAGCACCACATCTCCACGGCTTTGAAAACCCTCCAGGGATGGGGACTCCACCACTGCCCTGCCCAGCCTGGCACAGCCCTTCACAACCCTTGCCAAGAAGAAATTATTCTTCATTTCCAACCTAAACTTCCCCTGGCACAAATTGAGACTGTTTCCTCTTGTCCTGTTGCTTGTTCCTTGGGAGAAGAGCCCAACCCCACCTGGCTCCAACCTCCTCTCAGGGAGTTGTTGAGAGTCAGAAGATCTTCTCTGAGCCTCCTTTTCTCCAGGCTCAACACCCCCAGGTCCCTCAGCTGCTCCTCACCACACTTGTGCTCTAGACCCTTCCCCAGCTTCGTTGCCCTTCTCTGAAGATGCTCCAGCCCTTCAATGCTTCCTATCATGGCTGTGAATAGCACAACTTTGGTTAGGACAAGACAAATACACCAGAGAGGAGACAGAAAAAGAGAGTACAAACAAAGGAAAGTCAGCACGTGTGTCTTTCTAGAGGTGGGGAAAAGCCAAGACCTGGAAAGGAGAATAGGATCAAGAATCAACACTGGAAGAAATCAGAGTATGTCCCTGCTCACTGCAGGGGTTGGACTAGATGACCTTTAAAGGGCCCTTCCAACGCAAACCACTCCATGATTCTATGACATTACAAAATGCTCTGCTGCATCAGAAACCAGCATGAGCTCAAGGACTCAGAAGCCAGAGATGAAGAAGGAAACACCTCCTGCAAGAGCCTGCAATGGAGCCAAAACTCTTGGTGCAGGATCCAGCTTGTGGATGCAAACCCCTGCGTTAGGCTGGGCTTCTCATCTCCTGTGCCTGGTCAACAGAGCCAAAGAGCCATGTAGACCCAGCACAGGTGCCTGCTTCAGCATGTGCTGGATCCCTCTCTGGGCTCTGCTGAATACATCTCCACCGGCTGTAAAGCCACCCAGTTGACATGGAAACATCTCAATTGAGCTGTCTTAACCCACAAGCTGAACCCACATCTCACCTCAGAGCTGGTAGAGAAAAGGTGAATCTTCAACCACTTTAAGGGAAGTGGTTGAATCACCATCCCTGGATGAGTTTCAAAGTCGTGTAGATGTGGTGCTGAGGGACATGGCTTAGCAGTGGACTTGGTAGAGTAGGATTATGGTTGGACTAGATGATCTTAAAGGTCTTTTCCAACCTAAATGATTCTATGATTCTATTTATATTGAGGGGACAAAGGCCTTTCCCATTCATCTTACAATATTTTGAGCAGCACACAAGCTATCTCTGGGGGCCAACCAGGCAGAGGTCTTGCAGCAAGAGGAAAAAAGTAGGTAATCACAGAATGAATCCCAGCATGGCAGGGGTTGGAAGGGACCTCTGGAGATCACCTAATCCAACTGCCCTGCCAGAGCAGGGTCACCCAGAGCAGGGTGCCCAGGATCTTGTCCAGGCTAGTTTTGAATGTCTCCAGAGATGGAGACTCCACAACCTGTCTGGGCAGCCTGGGCCAGGCTCTGACACCCTCAAAGTAAAGAAGTTCCTCTCTATGTTTAGTAGAATCCTATAATCCAAGGCCTGGACAGAGGGTGACCAAACTAAAGCTGCACAAACACCCCCAGCTCTGCCAGTGCCCAGCTCTGGAGTACTTGACTTCCCAGACTGATGGGCCACGAGGAGTCCCAGGGTTATTATGTTGAAAAACATCATAGAAACTCATCCTTCAAACACCAACAGCCTCTGCTCTGCCCAGCACAGCATCTGCAAACCAAGCACAGGAAAACCACCGCTTGACATCCCTCCATAAAAGTATGAAAATTAAACTTGCCTTTTTTCTTTTTTCTTTTCCCCCAAGCCTACTGCACACAGCAGGCTGCTAGAA
>VYZX01016104.1:0-16291 GCA_013401335.1 Brachypteracias leptosomus | reverse complement strand
TGACATTACAAAATGCTCTGCTGCATCAGAAACCAGCATGAGCTCAAGGACTCAGAAGCCAGAGATGAAGAAGGAAACACCTCCTGCAAGAGCCTGCAATGGAGCCAAAACTCTTGGTGCAGGATCCAGCTTGTGGATGCAAACCCCTGCGTTAGGCTGGGCTTCTCATCTCCTGTGCCTGGTCAACAGAGCCAAAGAGCCATGTAGACCCAGCACAGGTGCCTGCTTCAGCATGTGCTGGATCCCTCTCTGGGCTCTGCTGAATACATCTCCACCGGCTGTAAAGCCACCCAGTTGACATGGAAACATCTCAATTGAGCTGTCTTAACCCACAAGCTGAACCCACGTCTCACCTCAGAGCTGGTAGAGAAAAGGTGAATCTTCAACCACTTTAAGGGAAGTGGTTGAATCACCATCCCTGGATGAGTTTCAAAGTCGTGTAGATGTGGTGCTGAGGGACATGGCTTAGCAGTGGACTTGGTAGAGTAGGATTATGGTTGGACTAGATGATCTTAAAGGTCTTTTCCAACCTAAATGATTCTATGATTCTATTTATATTGAGGGGACAAAGGCCTTTCCCATTCATCTTACAATATTTTGAGCAGCACACAAGCTATCTCTGGGGGCCAACCAGGCAGAGGTCTTGCAGCAAGAGGAAAAAAGTAGGTAATCACAGAATGAATCCCAGCATGGCAGGGGTTGGAAGGGACCTCTGGAGATCAGCTAATCCAACTGCCCTGCCAGAGCAGGGTCACCCAGAGCAGGGTGCCCAGGATCTTGTCCAGGCTAGTTTTGAATGTCTCCAAAGATGGAGACTCCACAACCTGTCTGGGCAGCCTGGGCCAGGCTCTGCCACCCTCAAAGTAAAGAAGTTCCTCTCTATGTTTAGTAGAATCCTATAATCCAAAGGCCTGGACAGAGGGTGACCAAACTAAAGCTGCACAAACACCCCCAGCTCTGCCAGTGCCCAGCTCTGGAGTACTTGACTTCCCAGACTGATGGGCCACGAGGAGTCCCAGGGTTATTATGTTGAAAAACATCATAGAAACTCATCCTTCAAACACCAACAGCCTCTGCTCTGCCCAGCACAGCATCTGCAAACCAAGCACAGGAAAACCACCGCTTGACATCCCTCCATAAAAGTATGAAAATTAAACTTGCCTTTTTTCTTTTTTCTTTTCCCCCAAGCCTACTGCACCCAGCACGTTGCTAGAAAATGACTTTTCTTTCAAATTAATTTTAGCGCTGCAGAAAGGGAGCAGCTCTCAGTTTGCAGCATCAATGAGGCAAGCACAGCACAGCTGAGGGAACTATAAACTGCGACTCACTCTTTTACCAGCCCGTTTTAATTTGGGCTGCAGAGCAATCTCTGCTGAAAGAAGGGGAAAAAAAGAAAAGAAAAAGGCAGTGCTGGTCCCACGTTAGTTCTCCAGGGTGTGGGAATATCAGTCTGGGATCACTTGCATCCTTATGGACCTCAAAGACATCACTAGTGTTTGGTTTTGAGCCATTCCCCCCAGTCCTACCACTCCCCGACATCCTAAAAAGTCCCTCACCAGCTTGTGAGTCACCAATCTCCAATCTCTTGTAGGCTCCCTTACAAGAAAGATGGGGAGGGATTTTTAGGCTGTCAGGTAGTGGTAGGACTAGGTGAAATATGTCAAAACTAGGGGTGGGTAGATTCAGATGAGACATTATGAAGAAGTTCTTGCCCATGAGGGTGGGGAGACACTGGCACAGGTTGCCCAGAGAGGTGCTGGAAGCCCCATCCCTGGAAATTTTGAAGGCCAGGCTGGATGGGGCTCTGAGTAACCTGATCTAGAGGGAGGTGTCCCTGCCCATGGCAGGGGGGTTGGAACTAGATGATCTTTAAGGTCCCTTCCAACCCTGACAATTCTATGATTCTATGATCTTCTGCCTGCATGGAAAATCAGGATAAAAGAGCAATGGAGGTGATGCTGCTGGAAGAGCCAGGATGGTGTGATGCTTTCTGAGGACATTAACCCAGGAGGGTTATTCAGTGCAAGCCACAGTGTCTCTTTGTGATGTTACCTCTGGATCACCAGCACCATCTGAACTAGAGCTGTATAATCATCAGGCCAGATGCACATTCATACAGGTGACCAAGCTGCAGATAAAACTCCATCCCAGTTACCAATCCCAGGTGATCACTCAGACTCTACACCAGTTGCCAATCCCAGGTGACCACTCAGAACTCATCCCAGTTACCAATCCCAGGTGACCACTAATACCCCATCCCAGTTACCAATTTCAGGTGCCCACTCAGACTCTACACCAGTTGCCAATTCCAGGTGCCCAATTAGACCCTATCCCAGTTACCAATCCCAGGTGACCACTCGGACCCTACACCAGTTACCAATCCCAGGTGCCCACTCAAACCCCATCCCAGTTACCAATCCCAGGTGTCCACTCAAACCCCATCCCAGTTACCAATTCCAGATTACCACTTAGACCCCATCCCAGTCACCAATCCCAGGTGTCCACTCAAACCTCACCCCAGTTACCAATCCCAGATGACCATTCAGACCCCATCCCAGTCACCAATCCCAGGTGACCACTCAGACCCCATCCCACCACCACCATCTCAGCGCAGGTCACCAGAGAACTTGTCACTCTTGCCAAATGACCCACGTGCAGCAGCGGAGCAACAAGAAGGAGAGAGGTATTCCCTCTGGCAGGTGTTCAGCAGTAATTTGCTGAAAATGTACGAAAAAAAAGGGCACTGAAATTCATTATTTAGCTCTGACAATGTCATGACCGCTGCAGCCTCCATCCTTCCCACCAATGTAGGGGAAAACAGGGATCAATGGCATTTATAAACACTCTGGAATTTGGTGGAGCTCCCACTGCTGTCATAAATAAAGACTAAAACATTGTAAAACCTTTGATATCTTTGGTTCCAGAACCCATCTTAGAAAATCCAAAGTTCTGTAGCACACACACAGAGATACGTGGGTCTGGCTTCCTCGTATCTACCTCTCTACGTTCAGTCACAACCCTGAGTATTTTACATGCAGGAGAAAATGCTGCAGAAATACTGAACAGGACAGATAATGGGATAAACAATCACCTCCCATAGCTGCTGGAGGAAAAACAATGAGCAGCTACCTGTAACGAGATTAGGATCTGACAAAACAACTTTCACTTACAGGTCTCCCAAATAATGCACATTTCAGCAGCTCAAAGTTGGGTCTTGCAGGAGAAAATCCGTCATGTAAAAGTAAGAGGATGCCAACAAAGGCTGGTCAGCTTTGGGGTGAATTTCCTCAAATTCTGCAAGCTGGAAAGATGTTATCTATACTGAAGATGCTATCCATATCTGGTNGCCCAGGGCAGTGGTGGAGTCCCCATCCCTGGAGGGGTTTCAAAGCTGTGGAGATGTGGTGCTGAGGGCCATGGGTTAGTGGTGCCCTGACAGTGCTGGGTTAACAGTTGGACTTGATGATTCTAAAGGTCTTTTCCAACCAAAACCATTCTATGATTCTATGAAGGCATTTAAAGGCAAACACTCAGCAACAAACAAGTTTTAATGGCAAACGTGGTTCCTGCAGCACAGAAGAGTCACATCCAAAGCTGGAAACAAATCTGCCTGCCTCTCTGGAACATTAGGAACTATTCTCCAAACAAAAGGAAATTTAGGCAGAATCTCTGTTGCAAATGATCTGGCACTAAAACAACAGCCAGTTATCTCCTGCCTGGCACAGAGGCATAAAAAAAAAATCACTGCCCAGTCAGATGTCCCGAGGGCTTTGACAGACAAGCTCTGATGGATGCAGCCACAGCAATTTGCAATGTTGCTGCCTCCTCCTATTCATTTCCTTCCCTGCCAGAAGCTGCTGCGAGCACAGGAGGGGAGGCAGAACTGGAGGAGTCCCCCCACAACTCGGTGGCCCATATTACTGCAAGAATTAGGAGCTTAACCCAGCAATTACAACAGTTTGGGCTGGAGCTGCTAGAACTTTGAGAGCCTACCTGTCACAGAACCTACTCATTATGGCAAGGCAAGAGGTGAGAGCTGACTATCAAATCCTGGCAACTTGTAGAGGGGCAATTTCACAAGCTGGGAGAAGCAGCAGAGCTCCTGCAACCACTCACCCTGCCAAACTCCATTCGTTTGCCACGGGGGGAACTCTGGCAGCTGAAAGGTGGACAACTATGTTTAGCCACCTGGTTTGGAAGCAGCAACCTCGAGCAGAGGGTCAAGGTAGATAAAAGGAGAGCAGTAACCTCTTCAGTCGCCCCGGCATGAATCACTGGAGCCAGTGAGTCAAAGCCCTCAGTTATTTTTGCTGGAGTCACAATTAGTACTCAGAAAGCACAATTAAGATACATTAGTATATCAAGCACCCAGATGTCAATGGAGCCATCTGAGTTGTAGGAGAGCATCTTCTTTGCTGCTCCTGACCACAAGGTGAAGCACGTTTCTTTAAAACTCTTCCCTTCAGATCCACAAGCAGGGTCAGCAAAATACAGACACAAAGCCAAGTGCAACAGCACAGGCACAACTTGTCCTCTCTTTACCCCACGTAACTTCACTGTGGCTTTGTGTCCTGGAAATCAAGCAGCCAGGTTAAATCTTGGTAAAATTACAGCCCTGGCAGGAGCCAGACTAGGTCTACTTGAAGAAACCTACATCTTCTAACAAAACTCCTAAAGTCTTCTCTGGGAAAGATAAAAAAGAGCAACTCTGACCTTTTCAAAGTAGGTTTATTTCTTCACTACTGAAAAGCAAAATGAGGAGTTGCTTAGTTGTCAACCTTCATGGTCTTTTTCTTGTGGAGGAACTACAGCTTCTATTGGAAGAATTACTGATAGGGAGACCTAATGGGGGTATTTGAGAAAAGGATAGAACGATCTTTGCAGGAAACACATCATCTGATAACCACACAAACCACATTTTTCAGGGGTTGCTCTCATCTGGTGTGTTCAAGAAGAATCACAGAATGGTTTGAGTGGGAAAAGACCTTTAAAGGTCATCTAGTGCAACCCCCCGCACTGAGCAGGGACATCTGCAACTAGAGCAGGTTGCTCAGAGCCCCAAACAACCTCACCTGCAATGGTTCCAGGGATGGGGCAGCCACCACCTCTCTGGGCAACCTGGCACAGGCTCTCACCACCCTCACCATCAACAAATTCTTCTCTCTCATCTAGATCTCCCTCTTCTAGTTTAACACCATCACTCTTTGTCCTGTCACAACAGGCCCTGATCAAAAGTCTGTCTCCATCTTTCTGACAGGCCCCTTCAAGTCCTGAAAGGCCACAAGACGGTCTCCCTGGAGCCTTCTCTTCTCCAGGCTGACCAAGCCCAACTCTCCCACAGCCTGGCCTCCCAGCAGAGGCTTCCAGCCCTCCCACCATTGCCGGGGCCTCCTCTCGCCCCACTCCAACAGGTCCACATGTTGTGCTGAGGACTCTAGAACTGAAGAGTGATTTCCAGCTGGGATTTAGAAGGCATGAAGAGCTCCACATATCACACCAACTGCTGCTGAAACCACCAATGCTCAGGGGTTTTTTTCCCTTCCTCAGCTGGGTTAAGAGGTCTTTAACTGGCCACACAATAATCCTGCCTTAAGCAGTGGTTATTTAAAACCTGTGTCTTCTCTTCCAGCTCTGAAGTAGCTGGATGTACATGCTTGCCAAAAGATCAACACAGCTTTTGGGACACCTACAGGAACTGTCCTCGTGGCAGTGGGAAGTGCTGCTGCCTGCTCCCCAGCTCAGCAGAAGACACAGCTAATGGAGGAAACACAAAAGGACACTCAGCAAAGGCAGTGGTGATGAGCCTACAAAAGAGATGGTCTCATGGTGTCACCAGGAGCTGTGATTTCTCCACAGGGAATGAATGCAGCTGATAGGACTCACTTGTTGGAGCTCAGGGCTCCAACACAAGATGGGAATGGGAAACGAGCCTTTTAAGAGACCACTGATGGAGGAGTGGATGGATGGATGGAAAGCTGAACCACTCTGGGATCATGGACCTATTCTGGAAATAGTTATGATGGTTGTTGTGCGCCTGAACGTTGTCACATAAACATCCCATACACAAGACACTTGATCTGCAGAACATGAGGTTCCAGCAATTTTATCTCCCCCTTACTTAACAATGGGCTTTATGCCCAGATCAAACACCAGCCATCACATGGTGCTGTTCAAATAAAATGTAAAAACTCATTTCTGAGCAATTTTAACCATGCTAAGAGAAGCCAGGCTTGATGTCCTGGTCCGAGGAGCTGCTTGGGCATGTGGCCTCAGGGGACCTTTCCAACACCTGCCTTTCTCTACATGGGCAAGTTCTCCTTTGGCCTCCTTTGCTAATTAACAGGCAGCTCCTGGCTCAGAGAAGAGGTGCTTGGAGTGAAGTGATGAGTCACGGTGGCAGCTAAATCTGCCCAGCACCTCTAATGACTCACGGGTCAGGTGAGAGGAGCAAAATGATGGGGAGCAGCAATTCTCATCTGCATGTGTATTTTACACCTTCTTGCTTCATTGTCCTCGGGGATGAGCAAAGGCAGCTGCAGTCAAGTCAACACTGGCTTGATGGGAACAACTCCCAGAGAATTATTTCTCTAGGTACCAAAAGAAAAATCTGTCTTACAGTGATCGTAGAATCATTTAGATTGGAAAAGGCCTTTAAGATCATCCAATCCAACCATAACCCTACTCTACCAGGTCTGCTGCTAAACTACATCCCTCAGCACCACATCTACAAGGCTTTGAAACCCCTCCAGGGATGGGGATTCAACCACTGCCCTGGGCAGCCTGGGCCAGTGCCTGACAACCCTTCCAGTGAAAAAAATGTTCCTAATGTTCAACCTAAACCTCACCTGGCACAACTTGAGGCCATTTCTTCTCATCCTGTTGCTTGTTCCTTGGGAGAAGAGACCAACCTCACCTCTCTACAACCTCCTTTAAGGTACTTGTAGAGAGCAATTAGGTGTCCCCTCAGCCTCCTCTTCTTCAGACTGAAATCCTTTAGCAGTAATTACAAATCCTTTAGATCCTTTAGCAGTAATTACAAATCTCCTCCTAAAGAAGGGAAGCTTATCACCAAATCCACAACCTTGCTTGATAAGCATCCAGAAGTGCACTGAAATCTCCTAAGTGCTGGTCTCAGCAGATAGAAATTAAAACTTCTCAGTCTTGTTGCACACTCTACAAAACAAGGATCCCCTCTAGCTCCATAATTCTTTACTCATTCCTTGGCCAACTTAGTTCTCAAGCCTTCCAAAGCACCTCAAGCAAAGACTTCTGTCTGGGGAGTCTAAAAAGTGTTTACAGAACTATGAAAACACCAGCAATGCTTTCTCAGGGAAGTCATTTCCTTCCTCCACTCACCACAGAGTCCCTATGAAGGCCGAGCAGCTTCTCTGTTTATCTGTCTAAAAAAATTGCATTTTGGGGTGATGACTTCATGCATGTAAACAGAGTCACTTCTACACTCCTGTCCTGCTCATGCAGCCATAAACCCCAAAATCTCAACTCACTTCAGGTCCACTCATGCAAAAAGGATCTCCTACCCATTTATAGAGGTATAAAGGGTGTTCTTCACACCCTCACAAGTCAACTTCCCAGATTATCTGGAAAGAGTTGAAAGCAACAACTTAGCTTAGATACTCTGAGGCACCCCATGAAGATCCTGCTCTCTCCACCAACTGTAAAGTTTCAGACCCAGTTATTTGGCAGAGCAGTACCCCATTTCCCAAAGACAGGTCACTCCCAGTCCCACATGGTTTCTCTCATCCAGGCATTGCTGGGTTTGCAGCTTTGGGAGTTACCATGAGGCTGTATGGACCATAAGACTCTGTAGCTGCAAGAAAGCCAGAAGCCAGCATGGAGTATGAGCTAGTGGTCAAGGGCCAACACAATTTGAGGACTTCTAGCCAGACTTGCAGTGCTGGTTCCTGGTGAGGAACAGTATAAACCTCCACACAAGCTATGATCCTATTATACTGGCTGAAACTCCACAGAGTCACATCCTTTTTATCAGACTAACTGGGACCACAAGTTGCAGTGGGCTGATGAGGACAAAGTGTTACATGAAGAAAATTCAAAGTTACATCAAGAGGAGGATGCCAGATGGATGAGAAGACTGAGGGGGGATCTGATCAATGCTGATCAAGAGCTAAAGGGTGGGTGTCAGAAGGACTGGGTCAGACTCTTTCCAGTGACAGGACAAGAGGTAACAGGCACAAACTTGAATATAGGAAGTTTCACCTAAGCACGAAGAGGAAATTCTTCAATTTGAGGGTGTCAGAGCCTGTCCCAGGCTGCCCAGAGAGGTTGTGGAGTCTCCTTCTCTGCAGAGATTCCAAACATGCCTGGACAAGATCCTGGGCACCCTGCTCTGGGTGAGCTGCTGGAGCAGGGGGTTGGATGAGATGATCTCCAGGGGTCCCTTCCAACCCCCACCATGCTGGGATTCTGTGACTATGTGATTCTATGAGCCCTTCAGTGCTGCACAATTCAGACCGTGTAGGTCAGCAGATCACTATCACTGGGAAGACAGCATTGGACATGGAAGCAGAGCTCAAATATAAGACAAAGGAAAGAAATGATTGGAGAAAAGTGGAAAAACCTGTGCTCACAGTTAGGTGGACTGTCACCTCTACAGATGGATGCTCCACTGGCTTCATCAAAGGTCATGCTCAGAAGGACTTTTAAAAAAAGTATCCTGGCTGAAGGGTTTTTTCCCCATCAGGGAATTGCTGCACAAAATCTAAAGCTAAGTCATGATCTGCACAAGGAAGAAAAAATTTCAAAGCAATCACAAAACCATTCAAAGTAAGGGGTGGGAGAGACCAAGTCCTCAGGTACTGCTGAATGCAGCACCCACAATATAAACCACAGTAAAATATATCTCAGTGTTCCCCATGTGACACAGCCTCTGTTGGATGTGGGGAGGGAGAGGGGCTGAGTCCTCATGTACAAAGAGGAGTAAATTCAACTTTGAATGTTTATTTCAAGTGTTACTCCCCACCTCAAAGCAGTGACACAGTTCAACAGCTCAAGGCAAGCACAGAAAGGAAAAGCTCTGATTCATCTTGAACCCAATTTTCTCACCTCTGAAACACTTCGGAAGTGCAACTTGAGTAACTCCCACATACTTCCATTTACTCAGCATTTAGCATGATTTTTATGTTAAAAATATAAAAAGCCTTTATTTATCTGCTGGAAAAAACCCCCATGTTGTGAGCACAGGTTTTCTCCTATCTCTATTCAAGGCAGGACATGGACTTTGGAGTCACTTTGGTTTTACACTCACTTCAAATTGCTCTGTCAGAAATAGTTTCTTCAATAATTGGCAGAGCAAAGGACATGCTACTCAAAAAACAATTTTGGGGCCAATAAAATTAGCTGGACACCCACAGCAGGAAAAAAAATGGAATAAGAACATCCAGAACCACCTGACGTATGGATAAGCAGAGTGCTAATCTGAATAGACAATGTGTAAACACCACCCTTGGTCCATAATGAGCTGTGTCCTTCAGTGCTTGCAACCAGGGCACTAAAGCAAGCAAAATAATACAAAAATTTATTTTCGCAGCTTGGTCATTATTTTATCTTGATAAATCCAGTTGGAAAGAGGAGCATAGCACTTTTTGACTGGTGGTAGAATGACAAGGGAAAAAAACCTGAAGAAGATCAGCAGAAGTGTTTGCTGCCCTCCAGAGGAAAAGCAAATGAAATGACAGCTTTAAACCACAAAGGTGGTGTGAAGCTAAGGGCTGGTCCTGCTTGCTTTTAAACTGTTTTCTTTATTAGAGGATAATGGTATTAAGGGAAACCCACTGCACTCAGCAATGACAAGGTGCCAGCAGGGATGCTCCCCTAGTTCTAACAGCTCCAAACCACCACACCTCACATTTTTCTTCTCACTTTCACGCTGCAAAACCCACTGAAAAGTTATGGATTTAACGACCAAAGCCCAAGGAAACAATCAGCCTCTGGTTTTCAGTTCACCAGCTGTGGAATGAGAGGAGCAGCATCTCCCTGTCACACCAGAACACCGCATGGGTGACTGGGGCTCGGCAGCGCTGACGCGCTCGGGGCTGAGTCATCCCTGGCGGGAGCTGACGTCTGACCCCTCTCCAGGCAGGAGCAGCTCCCCTCCCAGATAAAGGAACCAAATCCCCTGGCAAGGTGATTCGTCACAACTCCAAATCAGGGTGACGAGGCATAAAAGGGAGAGGTCCAGGTGGAATGCCAAGCAATGAGGAGAAGCTTAGCATTGATCTGCTGGGAAGCGGCTCTGCAGAGGACCTTGAAGTCCTGCTGGACAATAAGTTCACCATGAGCCAGCAACGGTGTCCTTGTGGCCAAGAAGGCCAATGGTCTCCTGGGGTGCAAGAAGAGTGTGGGTAGCAGGTCGAGGGAGGTTCTCCTGCCCCTCTACTCTGACCTAGTGAGGCCACCTCTGGAGTACTGAGTCCAGTTCTGGGCTCCCGAGCTCAAGAGGAACAAGGAGCTACTGGAGAGAGTCCAGCAGAGGCTCTGAAGATGCTGAGGGGACTGGAGCATCTCTGTGCCCAGGAAAGGCTGAGAGCCCTGGGGCTGGTGAGCTGGAGAAGAGAAGACTCAGTGAAGATCTGATCAATGCTGATCAAGAGGTAAAGGGCGGGTACAAGAGGATGGGGCCAGACTCTTGTCAGTGGTGCCCAGTGACAGGACAAGGGGCAACAGGCACCAACTGGAACCCAGAAGGTTCCAGCTGAGCAGGAGGAGAAACTTGTCTGGTGTGAGGGTGTCCAAGCCTGGCCCAGGCTGCCCAGAGAGGTTGTGGAGTCTCCTTCTCTGGAGAGATTCCAAAGGTGCCTGGATGTGATCCTGGGCAGCCTGCTCTGGGTGACCTGCTGGAGCAGGGGGGGTGGTCAAGATGATCTCCAGCGGTCCCTTCCAACCCCCACCATGCTGGGATTTCCTACACGAGAAAAGAGATAAAGAGAAAAAGAGTTCCTATCTCCTGCTGGTGCTCTGCAGCACACAGAGCAATGCTGCAAGTGGAGCTAGAAACATTCCATGCCTAAATACAGATTTGGATAAACACTGCCTTTCAAAACACACTCTTGTCCCCAGGATCTTCTGTTCTTACACCACTTAACGAATGCTTTGAAGCTATTACATTAAGGAAAACCAAGATTCTTACCTGACAGCCTCTGCTACATTATTGGAGGTGTGACCTGATAAGGCATCGTGGAGGTTTCTGATGAAATAATCTCTGTAGTCTTCAGGCAGGGCCATGAATGTTCCACCCATCACAATAAACTCCACTTTATCCACGCTGTGGCCCAACTGCTTCAGCTGTAAAATTCAAAGGGAAAAATTATCCATCAGGGACTTACCTAAGAGCCTTCTCTGAAAGCCCTGAACTTCCCTCTGGAGCTGTGGTATCTTACAAATGACAAACTATCAATACTTTTGTACAGATTTCTTACAATCTCCCTCCAAGAACCCTCAGAAGTTATTTTTCTGCTGCAGCACAGATGTTGAGCTCAGTGGAACAGGTTTACTCAACAAAGCTGAATTATTTGAGCCTAGTACTAACTGATGGAGTTACTCTGGTTCCAGTTTGAAGCTTCCTTAGATACGGCCAGTAAGAAAAGTTTCCTCTCATCTGCTTCAATCCATGTAGAACTAACTTTCCCTATGGATTTGTAGGAGAAAAGGACTACAGTGAACCCATGGAGAACTTTCCAATGGATTTGGAGATAAACAGGAAACCAGTCAAAGCAGAACAGGATTGAGAAAGTTTTCAAATTCTCCAACTCTCCAGCAAAGACCCCAAAAAAATCATTTTGGTAGGAAAGCCACTGAGTACTAAATCCTCCATGAAAGTCACTATCAAGAACTAGCAACTGCTACAGAATTTCAGTACAATTTTGTTGTAGAATCTCCTATGAGCAACCAGGTGTTCAAAACAGGTAAAGTCTTATGAGAGGTTCAAAATTTGTCATTTATCTAATGGAAATGACAGACAAGGTCTAAGAATAATTTTTATATAGGGATCAAGTCAGGCTAGCATAGAATTATAGGATCATGAAAAACTTGAGTTGGAAGGGCCCTCTGAAGATCACCTAGTTAAATTTCTCTTCTCAAAGCAACATCAGGGGTTGGGGGTTGGACTAGATGACCTTTAAAGGTTCCTTCTAACCCAAACCATTCTGTGATTCCATGATCAGCTACAGCAGTTTGTTTGGTGCCTTGTCCAACAGGCTTTGAGTGTCCCAAAGGATGGCTTCTGTGCCACCTCTCTGGGCAAACTGCTCCAGTGCTTTATCACCCCCACAGTTTAAAATTGTTTCCTGATGTTCAAAGAGTTTCTCACGTTTCAATTTGTGCCCATTGCATCATGTCCTGTCCTGGCACCACTGAGAAGAGCCTGGCTCAGCCTTCTTCACAACCTAACATCAGGTATTATACACACTGGTAGGATTCCCTCAAGCCTTCTCTTCCCCAGACTCTCCTGGGCAGGGTCTTGGCTCTCCCAGCATCGCTTCAGATAGGTCAGTCCCTTCATCATCTTCATGGCCTTTTCATAGAATCATAAAATTGTCAGGGTTGGAAGGAATCTTAAAGATCATCTAGTTCCAACCTCCCTGCCATGGCCAGGGACACCTCCCACTAGATCAGTTGCTCACAGCCCCAGCCAGCCTGGCCTTCAAAATGTCCAGGCATGGGGCTTCCCCCCCCTCTCTGGGTAACCTGTGCCAGTGTCTCCCCACCCTCATGGGCAACAACTTCTTCCTAATGTCTCATCTGAATCTACCCACCTCTAGTTTTGACCCATTCCCCCCAGTCCTACCACCACCCGACATCATAAAAAAGTTCCTCCCCAACTTTCTTGTAGCTCCCTTCAGATCCTGGAAGGCCACAAGAAGGTCTCCCTGGAGCCTTCTCCTCTCCAGACTGAACAATCCCAACTCTCTCAGTCTATCCTCATAGGAGAGGTGCTCCAGCCTCTGATCATCCTCGTGGCCCTTCTCTGGACATGTTCCAGCATGTCCAGATCTTTCTTGTCCTAGGGGCTCCAGAACTGGATGCAGTGCTCCAGGCGGGGTCTCATGAGGGTGGAGTAGAGGGGGACCTGCTCCAGTATGTTCATGTCCACATTCTTCTGGTGAGCCCAGAATTGGACACAGCTCTTCAGGAGCTTGCTGACAACAAGCTCCATCCCAACATCCAGGTCATTAACACAGAGGTTAAACACTGCTGGTCCCAATACTGACCACTGGGCTCTATCACTACAGACTGGCCTGGGCTGGACTCAATGCTGCAGATCACAACCCTTCCAATCCCCAGGTCAGGCAATAAAAAGTATTTTCAAGATTTTCATCACAACCACAACACGTTCCCCTTTCACTGTGAAAATTTACCTGCTCCACTCTGTGTCTTGTCTGGAGATAGGGGTCATATCTCGCCCGGATGGCCCTCATGGATGTTGGCTAAAAAACACAAGGAGATTCATTTGGTAAATTAATTTTTATTGAAGAAGATTGTGAAAGAAAACAAAAGACAATTTTTAGCACTGAAACAGATGCTGAAGCCTTCAAATCCTAATTGACACCTAAACTCTTCAAACTCACAACCAGAGAGTCCATCCAATTGTAAATATAAATTTGGCTCCTTTAATTTTTTTAAATTATAACAAAACACATTTTTGACCTGGGTTGGGAGCACGACATAAAAAAAAGACACAATTTTTCAGATTTTTACTGCACTGTAACAGGATAAAGAGTCTCTGCAGCGAGTCACGAAAAATATCACAAACAAAATGATTTTCACAAAACCCACTTTTTCTGTCCCATTCCTTTTAGCTTCTCTTCGTTTGCACAATAGTTGCCCAAGCAACATCCTCTAGAGCTCAGTTTAAACTTCAAATATTCTTTAAGACAAATGTATTCTTCCCATAGAAATCTCTGACAACTTCCTTTTTATGCTCCTAGCTGATGAAAGCCCATTAGTAACACTCTAAGACAAGGTCTTTTAATATCTTGTGTATCC
This sequence comes from Brachypteracias leptosomus, assembly GCA_013401335.1. Taxonomy (NCBI): domain Eukaryota; kingdom Metazoa; phylum Chordata; class Aves; order Coraciiformes; family Brachypteraciidae; genus Brachypteracias; species Brachypteracias leptosomus. Next base: position 2,272 of record VYZX01016104.1, on the reverse strand, counting down.
TGGATTCTTTTGGTAACTTCTACCTGCAATATCCCAAGCTCTAAAGGATGAGGATTCTTAACCACGCACAACTCCCACGTGCTGTTAGATCCTAAAGCACTGAACACAACACTTCCAAACCAACACCAATTGTAAAGCAGTGCTCTACAAAGCAGTGGAATGGGCTGCCCAGAGAGGTGCTGGAGGCCCCATCCCTGGAGTCCTTCAAGTTCAGGCTTGATGGGGCTCTGAGCAGCCTGCCCTAGGTAGAGATGTCCCTGCTGGTGTAGGGAGGTTGGACCAGATGACCTCTAGAGGTCATTCTATGATTCTATGATCTTGACTTCAGTAAGGCTTCTCACAGAGTCTCCCACAGCATCCTCACAGCTAAACTGAGGAGGTGTGGTCGAGATGATCAGGTAGAGAGGTGGATTGTGAACTGGCTGCAGGATAGAAGCCAGAGAGGAGTGGCCAATGGGGCAGAGTCTAGTTGGAGATCTGTATCTAGTGGAGTCCCCCAAGGGTCAGTGCTGGGACTGATGCTGTTCAATATATTCATCAATGATTTGGGTGAGGGAGTAGAGTGCACTGTCAGCAAGTTTGCTGATGACACAAAGTTGGGAGGAGTGGCTGACACCCCAGAGNTAAATATGAGCAAAAACTTCTTCCCAGTGAGGGTGACAGACACTGGCCCAGGCTGCCCAGGGAGGTTGTGGAGTCTCCTTCTCTGGAGACATTCAAAACCCACCTGGACATGTTCCTGTGTGACCTGCTCTAGGTGATCCTGCTCTGGCAGGGGGGTTGGACTGGATGATCTTTGGAGGTCCCTTCCAATCCCGAACATTCTGTGGTTCTGTGATACAGGCAGGATTTTCCTACTCAGTGGACAACTCTCAAGTCACTGGGAAGTGGATAAGGGCAGAGAAAATCCATGCTACCAGGATGCTCCATCACTGCTTGCCAATTAATCCAGTTTGTATTTCACCTCATTTTGCTATTTTACATCTGTTCCATATCTGTGGGTTGTTCTGTTACAACCAGTCACAAGATCTTCTGCTATTAAACTCTCTCCAGGCAACAGGAGAGAGCTTTTACAGACATACATAGTGAGAAATAATAGTTCAGAAATATATTTAATGAGGTATCACTGCAGATACAGAGACATAATAACCTGAATTATCATCATCATCATAATCTGATGATCTTAAAGGTCTCTTCCAACCAGAACAATTCCATCATTCTGTAAAGAGGTGTGGATGTAATTCCAGAGGCACTACCAGGTAAATAATGGGATTTTTCCCAGAGCTTGACCTTTGTTAACGTGCAGGGTCCTGGAGGTTGGACAGGACTGGAAGCAAGTCCAGTTAGAGCAGGATGCTCAGGGCTGTGTCCAGTCAGTGTTTGAGTATCTTTAAGAACATAGATCCCAAACCCTCTCTAGATCCCTACTCAAGTGTTTGACAACTGTCCTGTTAAAACATTCTTTTCTTGTATTAAGGCACAATTTTCTACATTCTAGCTCATGCTTGAGAGAATCATTTCAGTTGGAAGATACCTTCAAGATCATCAAGTCCAACTGTTCCCCCAGCACTGCCAGGGCACCACTAACCCATGGCCCTCAGCACCACATCTCCATGATTTTCAAACCCCTCCAGGGATGGGGACTCCACCACTGCCCTGGGCAGCCTGGGCCAGACCCTGACAACCCTTTTGGGGAAGAAACTGTTCCTAATTTCTATTTTAAACCTCCCTTGGTGCAGCTAGAGGCCGTTTCCTTTTGTCCTCCTCCTGTCACCTCCCCTCTTTCCACTGGGCAGCTCTTAGGAGGAGTCTGGCTCTGCCTTTTCTCTGCCTTTCCCTTAAACCCACACTGAGCCACAACTAAACCCATATGTTCCTGCAGGACTGTTTAGAAAGGAAAATGCTGGAACAGATTGATAAGTCCTGTCAAAATCACAGCCAGCATTCCTATCAACCAGCTCCATGCAGCAGCATCCCATGGGAGGAAGCAAAGTCACCTTCAACTGCTCCTACTTTCTCATTGCTTTCCACAGCTGGAGGTTCACATTAACAGCTGCTCCCACCCCACCAAGTCATGGGGTGGATCCACGAGCTGCACTCAACCTGCTCAGAATCACAGGCTGCTCCACAGCACAATGCATGTAGCAATATGAACAGCAGGAAAAGGAGGAGAAGGAAACAACCCCTACAATCATTGGGAAGAATTTCCAGACCTACAGTTCAGCTGCTTTAGATCTGCTGGAGCAGGTCCTGAGGAGGGCCATGAAGATGA
>VYZX01016103.1:103773-125091 GCA_013401335.1 Brachypteracias leptosomus | reverse complement strand
GTGGAGGAATGTCGGTGCCCCCCCGGGTACCACGGGCTGTCCTGCCAGGTGAGCCCCCCAGCATCCCCTTCATCCTCAGCATCCCCATCCATCATCCCTCAGCATCCCCAACATCCTCCTCATCCCCATCCATCATCCTCCTCATCCCCATCCATCATCCCCACTTCTTCCCAGTGATATCTGGGGGGGTCACAGCACTGAACCCCCCTCTTTTTTTTGTTCCCCTCACCCCCTTGGCAGGATTGTGCCCCCGGTTACACCCGCACTGGGGGGGGTCTGTACCTGGGGCACTGTGAGCTCTGCGAGTGCAACGGGCATTCCGAGAGCTGCCACCCCGAGAGCGGCGCCTGCTCCGTAAGGCTTTGTATTAAGCAGGTTTTTGGGGTGGGGCTGGGGTCTCATCCCAGCTGTGCACCCCCAAACATTCATGTTCCCCCCCCCAGGGATGCTCACACAACACAGCAGGAGATTTCTGTGACCAGTGTGCCCCCGGGTTTTATGGGGATGCCACCGCCGGTACCCCCGAGGACTGCCAGCCCTGCGCCTGTCCCCTCCCGTACCCCGAAAACCAGTAAGTGTCAAGGGCAGGGGGATGGGGGGTACTGGGGAGGGGACGTGCCCCCACCTCACCCTGTCCCCACAGGTTCTCCAGGACCTGTGAGAGTTTGGGAGGCGGCGGGTACCGCTGCACCGCCTGCGAGCCGGGATACGCCGGGCAGTACTGCGAGCGGTGAGGGCAGCTGGCACCCCAAAAACCCGCCCCAAAGCCTCACCCCCATATACCCACCCCCTTATACCCACCCTGATGGGCTCACCCACATATACCCACTCCCATATACCCATCCCAATAGGCTCACCCTCAAATACCCATCCCCTTATACCCACCTTGATGTGCTCACCCCCATATACTCATCCCAATGACCTCACCCCCCTATACCCATCCCCACATACCCACCCTGATGTTCTCATTCCAATATATCCACTCCAATACACTCATCCTGATGCACTCACCCCAATGTCCTCCTGCTATACCCACCCTAATATACTCATCCTAATGTGTGCACCCCAGTATACCCACCCCAATATACTCACCCCATGAACTCACCCCAATATATACTTCCTAATGGGCTCGTCCCGATATACTCACCCCAATTTACCCACCTTGATGCACTCACCCTGGTATATGGACCCCAATATGCTCACCCTGATATATGCATCCTTACGAGCTCACCCCAATATATGCATCCTAATAGGCTTGCCCTGATATAGTCACCCCAATATACCCACCCTGATATGCTCAACCTTATACACACCCTGATATAGTCAGCTTAATGTGCTCACCCCAATATCCCCACCCCAAAGTGCTCACCCCAATATACCCTGATATACCACCCCAATATCCTCATCCTATACCCACCCCAGTGTGCTCACCCCAGTATAGTCACCCCAATATACTCCTCCCCCGAGCTCACCCCAAAATACCCACCCTAATAAGCTCACCCCCAATATATGCACCCCAATATACCCGCCCTGATGCACTAACCCAAATATTCCCACCCTAATAAGCTCACTGCAATTTGCGCACCCCAACAGGCTCACCCTGCTATACTCACCCCAAAATATCCACCCCAAAGGGCTCATCCTGATATAAGCACCCCAGTATGCTCACTGGCTACAACCACTCCCTATACCCACCCTGATATGCTCACCCTGATCTACCCACCCCAATATACTCAATTCTATGACCTCACCCCAATATATTCATTCTAAGGGGCTTGCCTTAATATACCCACCCCAATGTGCTCACCCCATATATGCACCCTAAAGGGCTCACCCCAATATGCTCATCCTAATATATCCACCCCAATGTGCTCGCCCTGATACATGCACCCCGATATAACCACCCTGATGTGCTCATCCAAATATACCCACCCCGATAGGCTCACCTCAATATAGGCACCCCAATGTACTTACCCTGATATATGCACCCAAAAGAGTTCATCCTAACATATGCACCCCACTATACCCACTCCAATATGCTCACCCCAATATATACACCCCAATATACCCACCCTGATGTGCTAACCCAAATATACCCACTCCAATGGGCTCACCCCAATATATGCACCCCAATATGCACACCCCCTTATACCCACCCCACTATACCCTTCCCAATGTGCTCACCCCAATAGGCTCTCCCCAAATATACACCCCAATCCCCCCCAACCCCACCACTCTCTCACCCCTCTCCCCCCACAGCTGCGCCCCGGGCTATGTGGGTGACCCGACGGTGCGTGGTCAGACGTGTGTCCCCGCGGGGTCCCCGGTCCCTCTGGCCGTCCGCGTCCACCCGCCGCGCACCGCGGTGCCCCAGGGCAGCGCCGTCACCCTGCGGTGCCAGGCGGCTGGAGAACCCCCCCTCTACTACCACTGGGCACGAGAAGACGGGCGACCCCTCCCCGAGGGCGCCCAGAGCCGACGACAAGGTACTGGGTGGCCCTGGGCACGCCGGGGTGGCCCCAGGGTGCTGGGGACGTGGGGGGTCACCTGCGTGTGTCCCCACCCAGGTGAGGAGCTGCACTTTGCCAACATCCAGCCCTCCGAAGCCGGCGTCTACGTCTGCTCCTGCCGCAACCTGCGGCACAGCAACGCCAGCCGCGCCGAGGTCATCGTCACCGGTGCGTCCTTGTCACCGGGGTGGGGGACACACACCTTGGAGGGGGTGATGGGGAGCTCAGCTCTCCTGTCTTTGTGCAGAGACCCCTGAAAAACCCATCACGGTCACCGTGGAGGAGAAGCGGGTGCAGCGGGTGAAGCCCGGTGCTGATGTCACCTTTGTCTGCACTGCCAAGAGCAAGGTGAGCTGAGACATGGTGTGTTGGGGGGCATATGGGCACCCTTGGGTGCCCAAGGGGACATGGAGGGCATGGGGGACATCTCTGGGTGCCCATGGGGATATACAGGTTATAGGGACACCCCTGGGTGCCCACTTGGCCACACAGGGCCCATGAGCACCCTTGGGTGCCCATGGGACATGCAGAGCATGGGAGACATCTCTGGGTGCCCATGGGGACATGCAGGACGAAAGGACGTCTCTGGGTGCCCACCCAGTCATATGGGCCCCTCAAGCACCTTTGGGTGCTTACGTGCCTCTTTGGGACACTTCAACACCCCTGGATGCTCACCTGGTCCCACAGAGCAGAGGGTCGCACAGCGTTGCCCAGGGCAAGTGAGCACCCTTGGGTGCCCACGGGAAAATTAAAGACATAGGGACACCTCTGGGTTCCCATAGGAATGTGCAGGGCACGGGGACATCGCTGGGTGCGCATCCAGCCATATGGGTCCCCCAAACACCCTTGGGTGCCCACGTGTCTCTATAGGACACACTAACACCCCTGGGTGCCCACTTGATCCCACAGAGCAGAGGATCTCAGGGTTGCCCAGGTCACGCGAGCACCCTTGGGTGCCCATGGGGACATGCAGGACACAGGCACAGGGACACCCCTCTGCGTGCCCATGCCCGTGGCCTCAGTCCTGTCCCTCTGTGCCCGCCAGTCACCCGCCTACACCCTGGTGTGGACGCGGCAGAACCACGGGACGCTGCCGCCCGGTGCCGTGGACTTCAACGGGATCCTGACCCTGCGCCGCGTGCGCCCCGAGGACGCCGGTGTCTACGTCTGCACTGGCTCCAACATGCTGGACATGGACGAGGGCACTGCCACCCTCTACGTCCAGGGTGAGTCGCGGTGCCAGGGGGATGGGCACGCTTGGCACACGGACACCAGGGTGATGTCCATGCTGCCCAGACGCTGGGGTGATGGGCAATACGTGGCATCCGGATGATGGATCCAAGGTGATGGCCACGCTCACCAATTAGATACTGGGGTGGTGGCACAGTTGGCTCCCAGGTGCCAGGGTGGTGGGCGTTCTTGCTGCCCAGACATTGGGGTGATGGGCCCACTTGGTGCCCAGATACTGGGGTGAGGGGTGCACTCGGTGCCCAGGTGCCAGGGTGGTGGACATGTTTGCTACCCAAGCACCCCCGCACTGGACAGGTTCTCTGCTGAGATGCTGGAGGTGATGAGCTCACTTGGTGCCCAGAAATTGGCACAATTGGCACACTCACCACTCCAATACCAGGGTGATGGGCACATTCAGTGCTCGGACACGGGGGTGATGGGCTCGCTTGGTGCCCAGATGCTGGGGTGATGGGAGGACTCACCACCAAGGTGCCAGGGTGAGGGACATGCCCACCACCTAGATACTGGGGAAATGGGCACTTTTGACTCTGACACCCGGGGTGATGGGCACTTTCAGTGCCCAGATGCCAGGACGATGGGCTCACTCGGTGCCCAGGTCCTGGGACATTGGGCAGGATTGGTGCCAAGATGCCTGGGGGTGGTGGGAACACTCGCAGCTTGTCGGCTGGGAGTGATGGTGCCCAGACACCAGGGCGATGGGCACACTCCCCTGAGCCCCGCATCCTCTTGCAGCCCCCTCGAAGACTCAGATGTTTTACGGACCTGTGGAGTTTATGGAGGGGCACAGACCTGGTGAGTCACCACAGACGGGGGGTCCAGGGGGGGGTCCACGTGCTGACCCCACCCTCTGCATGCCGGGTCTCCACCGCGCACCCCACCGTGCCAGCCATGCCACGCCAACCCCCCTGCTTCCCACCGCCCCCACCACCTGGGGCCAGCACCGTGGCGTGGGGATGGGGGGGGGCCCTGGCAAGCCCTGAGCCCCCCACCCCGGCTCTCACCGCAGCTGGCACCACCGCCGCCCCCACCGCCGCTGTGGAGCCGGCGCAGCTGAGCGTGGCACCGGGGCAGCCGGCCGAGTTCCGCTGCGTGGGCACCGGCAACCCCCCGCCCACCCTCGAGTGGCTCGGTAGGTGGCTTGGAAGGGGGTCACCAGCACTGGGCTTGGGGACATGATGACCAAGGGTGATGCTGGCACGTGTCCCCACAGGCACGCTGCCACCACGGGCCGTGGTCCAGGGCGGGACGCTGCGTTTCGGTGCCGTGGAGCCTGCCGACGAGGGGCACTACATGTGCCGGGCACGCAGCAGCGCCGGGCAGCACACGGCACGGGCCTTCCTCCACGTGCAAGGTGAGTGTCAGCCCCATTGTCCATGTCATTCCTGTTGTTCTCATTGTCCCCCTGGTCCATCTTCACCATCCCCATTGTCCCATCATCTCTCATCGTCCCTGTCACCCCCGTTGTCCTCATCATCCTAAGCCTTTCCCATCATCCCGTCACCTCCATCATCTCTAACATCCCCGTCATCCCTTTGGACCCCATCACTATTGTCCGCATCATCCTCATCATCTACATCATCCCTGTCACTCCCATCATCCCCATCACCTCTCATCTCATCATCTACATCACCTCTATTGTCCTCATCATCCCCACTGTCCATCATCTCCATCACCCTCATCATCTTTGTCATCCCCATCATCCCTGTCAGCACCATCCCCATTATCTCTCATCGTCCATCCCCCTTATCCCTATCATCCCATCATCTCATCATCCCCACTGTCCCGTCATACCTGTCACCACTGTCTCTATCACCTTCCATCATCCCCATCACCCTCATTGTCCCCATCATCCCTGTCACCCCATCATCTCCATCATCCCATTGTCCCCAGCATCCTCATTGTCTGCATCATCCCTATCAACCCCATTGTCTCTATCTTTCCCCATCCTCCCATCGTCCCCATCATCCTCATCCTCTGCATCACTCGTGTCACCCCCATTGTCCCCATCACCCTCATCGCCCCCATTGTCCCCATCATCCCTGGTGCCACCCTGACTCCCCCTTTCCCGCAGCGGCTGACACACCCCGGGTGCAGGTGAGCCCGGAGAGGACAGAGGTGCAGGAGGGTTCCACGGTGCGACTCTACTGCCGTGTCTCAGGGTCCCCCACTGCCACCATCACCTGGGAGAAGCAGGGGGGCACCTTGCCACCTCAGGTGAGCTGGGCACTGGCAACCTTGGGTGCTCCCAGAGGGGGGTGGGCACACCACGAGTGCCACTCATGCCCACCCTTGTACCGCAGTCCCGCACCGAGCACGCCGACATCGCCACGCTGGTCATCCCGGCTGTGACGGTGCCTGATGGTGGCATCTACCTCTGCGTGGGCACCAGCGCTGCTGGCACGGCCCGTGCTGCCATCGAGGTGGCTGTGGTGCCAGGTGAGGCGGGGGTGGGACACCGGTGGGGCTTGGGGATGGTTTTGGGGGGCCACAACCCACCCGTGTCCTCCTCTTTGTCCTCCTGGCAGGGTCGGCACCGCCCGTCCGCATCGAGTCCTCGTCCCCATCCGTCACCGAGGGGCAGACCCTGGACCTCGACTGCCTGGTGGCAGGATCGGGCCCTGCCACCGTCACGTGGTACAAGCGTGGTGGCTCCTTGCCCGCCGGCCACCAGGTAGGTCATGAGTGGCACGAGCAGCATGGGTAGCACCCCAAATCCTGCCCTGGCCCGCCCATGTGACACCAACGCATGTCCCCAAACCCAGGTTTCGGGGTCCCGGCTCCGTGTCCCCCACGTCACAGCGGCCGATTCGGGGGAGTACGTGTGTCGGGCCAGCTCGGGGACCACTGTCCGTGAGGCATCTGTCATTGTCACCGTCGTGCCCAGATCCAGCTCCTCCTACGGTGAGACCAGGCTCGGTGGCACCGGGGGGGACCTGCTGGTCCCAGCAGGGTGGTCTCACTTCTGTCCTCCCCTCACCCCCTCAGGGCCACTGGCTTCAGGTGTCCCCATCCGAATCGAGGCGTCCTCATCCACCGTGGCTGAGGGACAGAGCCTGGACCTCAACTGCGTGGTGGCCGGGCAGGGACAGGCCACCATCACCTGGTACAAGCGTGGTGGGTCCCTCCCAGCCAAGCACCAGGTAGGGGACATTGGAGTGGGATGACACTGAAGTGGGGTGGCTGAGGTTGACCCATGGCCCCATGCAAGCTCTGGTGGCACCATACAAGCTCTGGTGGCCTACACAAGACCAGGTGGCCCATGCAAACTCTGGTGGCACCATGCAAGCCCAGGTGACCTCATGCAGGGTCAGGTGGCCCTATGCAAGCCAAGGTGTCCCACACAAACCCATCTGGCAGTTTTGCAAGCTCAGATGACACTTGTGCAAGCTTGAGTGGTCCTGCACAAGCCCAGTGGCCTCCATACAAGCCCAAATGTCCCCAGTGACCCCCGTGTCCCCTCCCCACAGGTGTCTGGCTCCCGGCTGAGGTTGCTGCAGGTGACACCGGCTGACTCGGGCGAGTACGTGTGCCGGGTGACCAGCGGGGCCACCACCAAGGAAAGTGCTGTGATGGTGACAATCCAGCCCAGTGGGCCCAGCTCCTACCGTGAGTGGGGACAGGGAGGGACAATGCCATTGGGGGGTCACCATGCGCCATGACACTGAGCCATATCTTGTGTGCCTGTGCCAATGGGGCTCTGCCGTGGTCACTGGTGTCACCCTCTTGTCTTGGTCCCCAGCCCCTGCCAGCACGACCCCCCTGCGCATCGAGTCCCCGTCCTCTGCCGTGGCTGAGGGACAGACCCTGGACCTCAACTGTGTCATCGCCAGCCCCGCACAGGCCACTGTCACCTGGTACAAGCGTGGAGGGTCCCTCCCGGCCAAGCACCAGGTAGGGGACACTGAGGGGGATGTCCCCAAGGTGGGGGTGGTTGGGATTGACCCACAAGCCTGTGCAAGACTAGGTGGCCCCATGCATGCCTAGGTGGTCCGTGCAAGCTCAAGTGGCCCCATGCAAGCCCAGGTGGCCCCGTGAAAGCCCAGGTGGCCCATGCAAGCTCAACTGACTCCATGGAAGCTCCAGCAACCCCACAGAATTCCAGATGACCCCCGTGTCCCCCCCTGCAGGTGTCTGGCTCCCGGCTGAGGTTGCTGCAGGTGACACCGGCTGACTCGGGCGAGTACGTGTGCCGGGTGACCAGCGGGGCCACCACCAAGGAAACCTCCATCATGGTGACAATCCAGCCCAGCAGTGCCAGCTCCTACCGTGAGTGGGGACCGGGAGGGGAAGGGACGTGTTACCCCTGGGTGGGTGGTACCGTCCTGTGCTGTCCCTGGGTCTGGGGTGAATTGCTCCCTGGGGAAGCCACCCACTTGTGGACTTGCCAGGCTCCTGGTGTCCCTTGGAGGGTCACACATGGTGGTGACCATGGTCTCTAACCCATCTCGGTCCCCAGCCCCTGGCAGCACGACCCCTCTACGCATTGAGTCCTCATCCTTGTCATCGCCCGTGACCGAGGGACAGACCCTGGACCTCAACTGTGTCATCGCCAGCCCTGCACAGGCCACTGTCACCTGGTACAAGCGCGGGGGGGCCCTCCCGGCCAAGCACCAGGTAGGGGATGCCGAGGGTGATGTCTCCAGAGGGATGGTTGGCATTGACCCGTGGCCTCACGTAAGCCCAGGTGGCCCTGTGCAAGCTCTGGTAGTCCAAGCAAGGTCAGGTGGACCATGAAAACCCAGGTGGCCCCATGCGAGCTCTAGCGGCCCATGCAAGCCCTGATGGCCCCTTACAAGCTTAGGTAGCCCATGCAATCCCATATGGCTCCATGCAAGCTCAGGTGGCCTCGTGCAGGCTCAGGTGGCCCTGGTGACCCCCGTGTCCCCTCCCCACAGGTGTCTGGCTCCCGGCTGAGGTTGCTGCAGGTGACACCGGCTGACTCGGGCGAGTACGTGTGCCGAGTGACCAGCGGGGCCACCACCAAGGAGATCTCCATCATGGTGACAATCCAGCCCAGCAGTGCCAGCACCTACCGTGAGTGGGGACCAGGAAGGTACAGGGGACCAGGGGACCATGTCCTTGGGGTGACCCTTCAATCTCTGTCCCCAGCTGTTGGTGTCACCCCCCCCGTGCGCATCGAGTCCTCGTCCTCCTCCGTGGCCGAGGGCCAGACCCTGGACCTCAACTGCCTGGTGGCCAGACAGGGCCAGGCCACCATCACCTGGTACAAGCGTGGAGGGTCCCTCCCAGCCAAACACCAGGTAGGGGACACCAGAGGGGCAGTTTGGTTTGAAAGAGGGATCTGGGGGGGGTTTGAGGGGTTTGTGTCCCCCTTCTCACATGTCACCCCCCCCAGGTGTTGGGCACCCGCCTGCGCATCCCCCAGGTGACAGCAGCTGATTCAGGGGAGTACGTGTGCCGGGTGACATCAGGGGGTGTCACACACGAGACGTCCCTCATTGTCACCATCCAGACAGGCGCCGGCTCCTCCTACGGTACTGGGGGTGGGTGGGAGGTGACACAGGGACACGCTGGGGACACAATGGCTGCCCCTCTGACCCCCTTGTCACCCCCAGCCGTCGGTGTCACGCCCCCAGTGAGGATTGAGACCTCATCTGCTGCTGTCACTGAGGGACAGACCCTGGACCTCAACTGCATGGTGGCAGGACAGGGCCACCCCCACGTCACCTGGTACCGGCGTGGGGGGGCTCTGCCTCCCAACAGCCAGGTGGGACACCAGGGAGGTGGCATCACCCCGCAGAGCACAGCCTCATGTCAGGTGCTGATGTGTCCCCAACTTGTCACCTCTCCAGGTGTCGGGGACCCGCCTGCGCCTCGCCCAGGTGGCAGTGGCTGATTCGGGGGAGTACGTGTGCCGGGTGACCCTGGGCACTGTCATGCAGGAGGCATCTGTCATTGTCACCGTGCCCGGCGGCGCTGGCACCTATTACCGTGAGTGTGAGCCAGAGGGCAGCGCTTGGGGACAGGCGGGTGGCACCTCAGTGACAAACATCCCCTCTCTCTGTCCCCCCCCAGCCTCCAGCCCCTCCCAGCCCCTCCGCATCGAGTCCTCATCCTCGGCCATCGCTGAGGGACAGACCCTGGACCTCAACTGCCTGGTGTCAGGATCGGGCCCCGCCACCGTGACGTGGTACAAGCGCGGTGGCTCCTTGCCCGCCAGCCACCAGGTAGGGTACAGAGAGATCACCCTGAGTTTGTCCCATCTCCAGCTCTCTAGTGCTGACTTGTCCCCAAATTGTCCCCTCCAGGTGTTGGGCACCCGCCTGCGCATCCCCCAGGTGACAGCAGCTGATTCAGGGGAGTACGTGTGCCGGGTGACGTCGGGTGGTGTCACACAGGAGACATCCCTCGTTGTCACCATCGATGATGGAGCCAACCCATCCCACAGTGAGTGCCACCCTTCAAAGGACGGTTCCCCACCGGTGCCAGGGACTGGTGGGGACATTTACCCCTCACTCTGCCCGCACAGCCACGGGTGTCACCCCACCCATCCGCATCGAGTCCTCGGCGTCCTCCGTCACCGAGGGACAGACCCTGGACCTGGACTGCGTGGTGGCCGGGCAGGGACAGGCCACCATCACCTGGTACAAGCGTGGTGGGTCCCTCCCAGCCAAACACCAGGTAGGTCGGGACACCAGCAGGGTGGGGAACCACGGTTGTGGGTGGCTGGTTGGTGCCACCACCCCCTGCCATTGTGTCCCCAGGTTTCGGGGTCCCGCCTGCGGCTGTCCCAGCTCTCGGTGGCCGACTCAGGGGAGTACGTGTGCCGGGCAGACACGGGCAGTGTCTCTCGTGAGGCCACCATCGCCGTCACCATCACCTCCCGTGACAGCTCCAGCTACCGTGAGTGCGGCCATGGGGCCATAGAGGAAACCAGGGGGAAGATGGGGGACATGGGTGACCTTGGTGGCTTCCCTGTCCCTCCGTGCAGGTCTGCAGAGCCCCATCATCTCCATCGACCCTCACAGCATGGCGGTGGCACCGGGTGAGGATGCCACCTTCAAGTGCCGCATCCATGACGGTGCCCGGCCCATCAACATCACTTGGCGGATGGGACCTGGCCAACATCTCCAAGGTATGGTGGCCCCTGGGTTGGCCCTAATGTGGTCCCCAGGGTGGCCGTGGTGTTGACGGCTCCTCTTTGCCCAGACAACGTGAAGATCAGCAGCAATGGCTCGGTCATCTCCATCACTGGTGCCCACGTGGGCAATCAGGGCGCCTACCACTGCGTGGCCTCCAACCGCTTCGGCGTCGCCAGCAGCGTCGTCAACCTCCTGGTGCAAGGTGCGAGGTGGCTGGGGTGGCCCTGTCCCTGTCCCCGTGTGCTTGAAGTGTCCCTGGGATGGTGGTGTCCCCATCCCCGTGTCCTCTCCATGCTTCGGGTGCTCCTGGAGTGGCGGTGCCCGTGATATTCCCATGCTGATGTCCTCCAGGTGCCCCTGGGGTTGTGATGGCCCCATCCCCATGCTGATAACCTCCATGGGCTCCAGATTCTCCAAGGGTGGTGATATCCCTGTCACCATGCACAGCCCCATGCTGTTGTGCTCCAGATGCTGTTGGGTTGATGGTGACCCCATCCCCATGCTGATATCCTCCCCATGCTCCAGCTGCCCCAAGGGTGTCGATGTCCCCATGGCCATGTCAACATCCTTCATGGTGACATCCCCATCCCCACGCTGATGTCCTCCCCCTTCTCCAGGTGCCCCCACCGTGTCGGTGATGCCACCAGGCCCCGTGACGGTGAAGGAGGGCAAGTCCCTCAGCCTGGAGTGCCTTGGCCGGGGTGAACCACGGCCACTGGTGCGCTGGAGCCGGCTGGGCTCCCGGCAGAAGGTGGAGCACCAAACGCTGCTGCACATGGACAGCCAGGCCATCCTGCAGGTACACCATGACCCCGGGGTGCCGCGGGGTGCCAGGGGGGTGCCCTGTGCTCACCACCCACCCTGTCCCCCAACTCCCCCAGCTCTCTCCAGCCAAGCCGGAGCACGCCGGGACCTACGTCTGCACGGCTCACAGCGCCCTGGGGTCGGCACAAGCCCGGGTGGACGTCACCGTGGAGTCATCACAGAGGCACCCCGGTGCCCCCGAGGTCACCGCGCCCTCCACCGTCACCGTGGTGGCCGGGGACACCGCCACGCTGCACTGCACGGCCAGAGGTATGGGGTGGTGGTGGTGGTGGGGACACATCCTACCATGGTACCTACCCTGATGCCATGGTCCCTACCCTGGTGCCATGGTGATGGGCACTGATGTTGCCCACAGGTGAGCCGGCGCCGCGGATCGAGTGGTCGAAGCTGCGGGCACCCCTGCCCTGGCAGCACCAGGTGGTGAACGGCAGCTTGGTCATCCCCCGTGCTGCACAGCAGGACTCAGGACAGTACATCTGCAATGCCAGCAGCCCCACCGGCTTCTCTGAGGTCTTCGTCACCCTCGACGTGGAGAGTAAGGAGGTGGCCGGGGGGGTGGGGTGCCCCTGGGTGCCTCCTGTCATCTGCACCATCTGCTTCGCCCCCGCTGTTGCCATCACTCATCCTTGCCTCCTCTCCGTCCTTCCTCTGCATGTTGCCATCTCCAGTGCTGCTCCCACCCTCCCATCCAGCCCTTCCTCATGGATCCATCCCAGCACCCATTCTCTCCAACTCCGCCATCCAGCCCTTTCCGTGGATGTGTCCATCCGCTCGTGCCATCTCCATGCACATCCATCTTTTCTTCTGCTTTCTCCTCCATCCCTATTCATGGATCTGTCCTTCATCCATCCCAGCTCCCACCCATCTCTCCATCTCCTCTCACACCCCTCCATCCTTCCCTTCCTGGTGGATTCATCCATTACTCCACCATCCCACTACCTGCCCACCTCTCCATCTCTGCTCACATCCCTTCATTGATCTCTTCCTTGTGGATTCATCCACCTCATCCATCCCAGCACACACCCATCTCTCCATCTCTTAACTCTTCCATCCATCTCTTCCTTGTGGATCATCCATCACTCAACCATCCCAGCTCACACCCACCTCTCTATCTCCTCTCACACCCCTCCGTCCATTCCTTCCTCATGGATCCATCCCTCTCTGATCCATCCCAACACACGCCCAATTCCATCTCCCCCTGCACTCTCCCATTGATGCCCTCCTTGCCTTGTTGACCCATTCATTGCCCTGTTGACTGATTCCTTGCTCTGTTGACCCATTCGTTGTCCCATTCATTGCCCTGTTGACCATTCCTTGCCCCATTGGCCCATTCATTGCCCCGTTGACTGATTCCTTGCTCTGTTGACCCATTCCTTGCCCCATTCCTTGCCCCAATGACCAGTCCTTGCCCCATTGACCATTCCTTGCCCCATTGACCTATTCCTTGCTCTGTTGATCCATTCATTGCCCCACTGACCCATTCATTGCCCCGTTGACTGATTCATTGCTCTGTTGACCTATTCATTGCCCCATTCCTTGCACCATTGACCATTCCTTGCCCCGTTGACCATTCCTTGCTCTGTTGAACCATTCCTTGCCCCATCCTGGCCATGTCCAGGTGCTGATGGTACCATCTATCTCCACAGCACCACCCTACGCCACCAGCCTGCCGGAGGAGACCACGGTGCGCTCGGGCGACGCGCTGCAGGTGCAGTGCCTGGCCCATGGCACCCCACCTCTGCACTACGCTTGGGACAAGGTCAACGGCAGCTTCTCAGCACGTGTCATCCACCGCGCCGGCCTCCTCCGCATCAGCCCGGCCTTGCCCGCCGACACCGGCACCTACCGCTGCCGCGTCACCAACCGCGTGGGCACCGCCGAGACCTTCGCCCGCGTGGTCATCCACGGTGAGCCCCCCACACCCCGGGGATGCCACGTGCTGGGGATGCCCACGCCACCGGGTACCATCAGGGCTTTGCATCCCGCCCAGGTGACGCTGGTGACGCCGTGATCGGTCCCTTGACGGTACGGGTGACACCGAGGAGCCTCGCCAGGGGGGTTGGTGGCACCGCTGAATTCTCCTGTGCCATCTCGGGAGACCCACGGGCACGTCTGGAGTGGCTGAAGGAGGGTGGGGAGCTGCCCCCCACCCACAGCGTGCGGGACGGGGTGCTGAGGTAAGGAGGGAGGGGGATGGGGTGGTGGGACACCCACCTGCCTGTGTCCCCCACGAGGTCCCACACCCTGGTTGTGTCCCCACAGGATACCGGAGCTGGCGTGGGGGGCACAGGGGGTGTACGTGTGCCGGGCCAGCGCACCAGGAGGGCAGGCAGAGGACAGAGCTACCCTCACCGTCCAGGGTAGGAGTGACACCTGTGTGGCAGGGGACATGGGCACCCCCCAACTTGTCCCCCACAAACACTGGCACCCTGGGACCCCCCATCTCTCCAGACCCAGGGGCACCTCCTGACTTATCTCCCCATGCCCATGGACACCCTGGTGCCCCCATCTCCCCATGCCCATGGGCACCCTGGTGACCCTCCTCTCCCCAAACCCACAGGCACCTGCTGCCTTGTCCCCCCATGCCCATGACACCCTGGTGCCCCCATCTCCCCATGCCCGTGAGCATCCTCGGGACCCCCATCTCTCCCCACATCCCCACACACCCCAATAGCCCCTATTTTTCCCCTACCCATGGGCACCCAATACCCCAAATCTCTCTCTACATCCATGGACACCTTGGTGCCCCTCAACTCTCTCCACACTCATAGGCACCCCAAATCTCTCCCCAGGCCTGTGGGCACCCCAGTACCCCCCAGCTCTCCCTACACTCATGGGCACCTCAATACCCCAAATCTTTCCCCATGCCCATGGGCACCCCAGTATCCTCCATCTCTCCCAATACCCATGGGCACCCTAGTACCCCCAAACTCTCCTGGGCACCCCAATACCCCCAGTCTCCACCTATGCCCACAGCCACCCCACTGGTCTCCCCATGCCCTCGAGCACCCCATTTCTCCCCATCTCTCCCTCCTCTAACTGGCACCCTGGCACAACAGGGTACCCCAAAACCCTGCTCTCCTCTCCAAGCTCTCCCCAGGGCCCTGATCAACATCCGGACGGCAGTGCAGACAGTGCTGGCGGGGGCCATGGTGGAGCTGGAGTGCCTGGGCTTGGGTGAACCCCGTCCCCACGTCACCTGGAGTAAAGTGGGGGGTCGTATCCGTCCCGGGGTGCTGGTCCGGGATGGCACCCTCACCATCGAGCGGGTGGAGCGGGCGGACGCCGGGCAGTACCGCTGCACCGCCACCAACGCCGTGGGCACCGTCCAGTCCCACGTCATCCTCCACGTGCAAGGTGAGGCTGGGGGGGCAGAGCTGGGGGACACACACACACGGTGTCACCGCGGGGGTGGTGACACCTCGGTGTGTCCCCAGCCACCCCCCAGATCGCCGGGCAGCCGGAGGTGAAGGAGGTCTCGGTGGGTTCGGCGGCTGTTTTGCCCTGCTTGGCATCCGGCTTCCCCGTGCCAGAGATCACCTGGAGCAAGGTGAGGTGGAGGGATGCAGGGATGGGGGTGCAGGGTGGGTGGGGGGCACCCTGTGGGTGCTGACCCCCTCCTCCCACCCCTCTCAGCTGGAGGGGGAGCTGCCAGCGGGTGCCAGGGTGGAGGGGAACGTCCTGACGCTGCCAACCGTGCACCACGAGGACGCCGGCGTCTATGCCTGTGCTGCCACCAACCACCGTGGCCAGGAGACAGCTTACTACGTCCTCAAGGTCCGAGGTGAGGACGGGCAGATGGACAGACAGATGATAGGGTGAGGGGGGTGAGGTACCCGCACCCTTCCTGACCCCCACGTCCCCGCAGAGCGCCTGGTCCCCTATTTCGGGCAGACGCCGCGCTCCTTCCTACCCCTGCCCACCATCAAGGATGCCTACAAGAGGTTTGAGATTGCCATCACCTTCAGACCTGATGCTGCTGATGGTGAGCACTGATGGGACCCCCCATGTGTCTCCCTATGTCCCCCCCATGTCCCTTTCATGTCCCTTCCATCCTTTCCTCCTCCCTCCCTCCTCCCCTCTCCTTTCGCTCCCATTCTCTATTCGACCAAAACCCCTCCCAACCTTCTGGGGGGGTTTCTCCTCCATCCTATGGATATTTTGGTGTCCCCTGGGATCTGACCCCCACCCTGGTGCGGGCACCATCCTGCCTGACCCTCTGCCACCCCCCAGGGCTTCTCCTCTACAACGGGCAGCGCAAAAACAGCGGCGCCGACTTCATCTCCTTCGGGTTGGTGGGTGGCCGCCCCGAATTTAGGTGAGACCCGTGAGTGGGTGTTACGGGGTGGGGGGGAGATGGGTGCCAGCACCCACCCATACCCCTTGTACCCCCCAAAAATAAGGTTTGATGCTGGCTCGGGCATGGCCACCATCCGGCACCCGACGCCGCTGCGGTTGGGCGAGTACCACACCGTCCGGCTCCTCCGGAACCTCACCCGGGGCTCGCTGGCACTGGACGGGCACCCCCCGGTTAACGGCACCTCCCAGGTATTTTCTGGGGTGGTATCTTATGGCTCGGGTGGGGGTCGGGGTGCTGGAGGTGGTGCCCACCCGCTTGTGCCCGCAGGGGAAGTTTCAAGGGCTGGATCTGAACGAGGAGCTGTACCTGGGGGGCTACCCTGATTTCAGTGCCGTGGCTAAGACGGGGCTCAGCCGTGGGTTTATGGGTGAGTGATGGGTTTTTAGGGGCACTGGGGTGTGTGTGTGGGGGTGTCAAGCACCGTGTCACCCCCCCCTACACACTTCATCTCCATCCTTCTGCAGGCTGCGTGCGCCAGCTCCGCATCCAAGGGGAGGAGGTGGCCTTTGGGGACATGGACCTGCAGGCACACGGCATCACCAGCTGTCCCACCTGCCAGGACCGGCCGTGCCAGGTGAGGATGGTGGGTTGGGGGGGGGGGGGGATGCCCACCCATCGCTGACACCCCTGTCACCCCCCCTCTAGAATGGTGGCGTGTGCCAGGATGCTGAGAGTGGCACCTACATCTGCCGCTGTCCCCACGGCTTCACCGGCAGCAACTGCGAGTACTCGCAGGCTTTGCACTGTCACCCAGGTAGGTGCCCATCCCGTGGGGACGTCACCCCTGGGGTCACCCCCTGGGTGGGTGCTCACAGCTTGTCACCCCACAGATGCGTGTGGAGCTGATGCCACCTGTGTCAACCGGCCGGACGGGCAGGGCTACACCTGCCGCTGCCACCTGGGCAAGGCTGGGGAGAGGTGCACTGAGGGTGAGCATGGATGTGGGCATGGGGCTGGCACCACCCTGGGGACATGGGTGTGGGGTGGGGACCGCACCAGGGAGGTGGGCATGGGGGTGGGACCACCCTGGGGACATAGGCATGGGGTAGGGACTGCACCAAGGGGTTGGGCACAAGGCTGGGACCATCCTGGGGAGATGGGAATGTGGCTGGAGACCACCTTGAGGACATGGGCACAGGATGAGGACAACCCCAGGGAGTCAGTGTGGGGCTGAGACCACCCTGGGGAGATGGGCACAGGGCTGGGAGCACCCTGGTTAGGTTGGGACGTGGGTGGGAACTTCCCTGGGATACAGGCATAGGATGGGAACCACCCAAGGGGGATGGGACATGGGGCTGGGACCACCCTGGGGACACAGGGACATGGCTGGGGACCACTCTGGGGATGTGGGCATAGGGTAGGGACCACCCTAGCGATATGAGTACAGGGTTGGGACCACCGTGGGGACATGGACATGAGATGGGGGCTGCCCCAGGGAGATGGGCACAGGGCGTGGACCACCCCAGAAAGAGGGTCACAGGGCTGGGACCACCCTGGGGAGTTGGGCACCATGGGGATGGAGGTTTGGGTCCCCATCCTGGGGAGATGGGCACCAGGGGGATGGAGGATGGGGTTCCACCAGCTGGGCACTGACCTGGGGGTGTCGCAGGCGAGGCGGTGAGTGTGCCATCCTTCAATGAGGAGGGGGCCTTCGTCTCCTACCCACCCCTCACCAACGTCCACCACGAGCTGCGGGTGGAGGCCGAGTTCCTGCCGCTGGCACCCGACGGGCTCCTGCTCTACAGCGCTGGCAAAGCCGCCCCTGTTGAGGACTTTGTGTCCCTGGCCATGGCTGGAGGCCACCTTGAATTCCGCTACGAGCTGGGCTCAGGTGGGCTGGCACCGGGACAGGGGTCCTGGTGGCACCACGGGGGGGCTGGTGGCACCAGGGATCCCTGGTGACATGACGTTGCCAGAGTCCACTGGCATCATAGGGGTCCCTGAGCCACAGTGGGGTCCCCTGGCCACACTGCAGTCCCCATGTGTAATCAGGGTCCCCAGGCATCACTTGTGTCCCCAGGTGCTGCCGGGGTCAGCAGTGAGGTCCTCTGGTGCCACCGGGGTCCTTTGGTATCATGGGTCCCCAGGTGCTGCCAGAATCCCTGGGGTCCCCTGGCATCACATCTCTGGGGTCTGTTGGTGTCACCGGCATCCCCAGGCAATGCCAGGGTCCCTCAGCATCCCCAGAACCCCCAGCACCAGTGAGGTCTGCAAATGTCACTAGGATGCCCTAATGTCACTGGTGTCCCATGGCATCAAATCCCTGGGGGTCCCCTGGGTGTCACCTGGGTCCCCAGGTACTGCCAATGTCCCCAAGCTTCAGTGTCACACCCTTGGATCCCCCGGCATCACTTTGATCCCCAGGTGTTGCTAGGGTCCCTGGGCATCCCTATGGTCCCCTGGTGTCACCGGGGGTCCGTTGGCACCATTGGGGTCCCTAGATGCTGCTAAAGTCCCTGGGCATCAGTGATGTCCCCTGGTGTCACCGGGGTCCCCAGTCACCACTGGGGTCCCCAAGCATCACCAAGGTCCTTCAGCATCACCCAGAGCTTCTCCCAAGCATCCCTGGTGTCCCTTGGTGTCCCCTGGCCCCCCGTGGTGCCACCATCCCCTCCCCACAGGCACGGCCGTGCTCCGCAGCACCGAGCCACTGGCACTGGGCCACTGGCACCGGGTGACGGCCGAGCGGGTGCACAAGGACGGGACCCTGATGGTGGATGATGCCACCCCGGTGAAACGCTCCTCGCCTGGCAAGAGCCAAGGGCTCAACCTCCACACCCCACTTTACCTGGGGGGCACCGAGCCCCCCCTGCGCCCCCCAACCAACGCCACCTTCCGGGGCTGCATCGGAGAGGTGAGACCCTCCCCTGCCCATGTCCCCCCAGCAGGTTGGGGCTGCGGGGGTGACCTTGGTGTCCCCCCCATCCCCAGGTGGCCATCAACGGGAAGAAGGTGGACCTGTCCTACAGCTTCGTGGGGAGCCGGGGGGTGGGGCAGTGCGGGCAGAGCCCCCCCTGCCTGCACGCTGCCTGCCTGCACGGGGGCCGCTGCCTGCCCCTGCCCCACGGACCCGCTGCCCACCGCTGCCTCTGCCCGCCCGGCTTCGCCGGTGAGTCCTGGGGGCACAGGGGGGGTGCCCGTGCTCTGTGTGCCCACGCTCCTCCTGTGCTCGCTCGCCTTGCCCACCCGTGTGTGTGGCCAGGGCGTGTGACACCCCCGTGTCCCCCTCGGTGTCCCCAGGGCCGCGCTGTGAGCGGGCAGAGGACCCCTGCCTGCACCGCAACCCCTGCCAGCACGGCGGCACCTGCAAGGGTGGCACCTGCATCTGCCCGCCCGCCTACACCGGGCCCTACTGCCAGCACAGTGAGTCAGGGGCACTGGGAGGGACTGGGAGATGTGGTGGGGACACACGTGACACCCCAACCCCTCTTTGCCCGCAGGCTTGGAGCTGGCGGAGCTGGAGCATGACTGGCAGGAAGGCAGCGGGGGCGGCGGTGGGTCCCTGCACCCGTTTTTTCCCCCTTTTTGGCACCCAAAAGTGATGCTGAGGGTGTGGCAGTTGGGTGTGGCCCCCTCACCCTGTCCCATCTCCCTGCAGATGCTCCTGGACAGTTCAGCGCCGCCTTCCGGGACGGCTCCTACCTGGCCCTGCCCGATTACATTTTCCCCCGTGGGTGAGTGACACCGGGGACGGGGCACCCCAGGGCTGGGTGCTGCACCCCCACCCATGGCATCACACCCTGCTGGAGGTGTTGTACCCATTGCAGTGTTGCACGCATCAGAGCACTGCACCCACCAGAGCATTGGACCCGTAGCACCCATCACACCGTAGCACCCACTGCAGCATTGCACCCATCACTATATTGCAGCCTTCCTGCAGTGTTGCACCCATCACAACGTGCCACCCAAACCCCCCTCCACACCGTTGTACCAACAGCACCCACCACAACGTTGCACCCGTAACACCCATCACAATGTTGCACCCATCACAACGTTGCACCCAAAGCACCCTCCACAACGTTGTACCCACAGCACCCATCACAACGTTGCACCCATAGCACCCATCCCAGCCCTGCACCCTTCCCATCGTGTTGCACCCATCATGGCCTTGCACCCTTCAGCAGCGTTGCCCCCATTGCCACTTATCCCCCATCCTTGGGAGCTGCCCCCCTCGTGGCACCCTGGCAGGGTGCTGCCCCACCCCGGGGTGCTGCCCCCACCCATCCCTCCCCCTCTCCTTGCAGCCCACCCGAGGCGCCCGAGACCATCGAGNTGCAGGCAGGGCCGGCGGGGGCTGCTGCAGGTGGACGGGGAGGAGCCGGTGAGTGGAGAGTCACCAGGAACCAACATCATGGCCAACACCCAGGGCAGCATCTACGTGGGTAAGGTGGCACCTGGGGAACATGAGGGGCATGGGGTGGACATGGGGTGGGACAGGGGATGGGGATATGGGAAGGGAACACATGAAGGAACACGGGAGAGGGCGCAGGATGGAACATTGGGTGAGACATGGGATGGGACACACGATGGACGTGAAAATGGGACACAGGGTGGACATGAGGAGGGGACACATGATGGGACCCAGGATAGGGTCATGGGATGGGACATGGGACAGGGCATGGGCTGGATATAGGGTGGGACATAGGATGGAAATGGGATGGGATGTGGGATGGGACGCAGAGTGAACATGGGGTGGGGACACCTGATGAGGTGTGGGATGGGACACAGGATGGGACACGGGGTGGACATGGGGAGGCATCAAACGGATGGGACATGGGATGGGGTGTGGGATGGCCATGGGTGGGTGGCACAGGACAGGACTCTGGGCCAGCCCAGCGGGTGCCCCCACACCCACGTGTCCCCCTGGTGTCCCCCCGTGTCCCCACGTGTCCCCCCGTGTCCCGGTGCAGGTGGTGCCCCGGACCCCCACAGCCTGACCGCCGGCAAGTTCACCTCGGGGATCACCGGCTGCCTGCGGGGGCTGGTGCTGGCCCCCGCNGGGGTCAGGGTGGCCCCCACCCTGCTCACCACCCCACTGTGCCCGCAGGAGCCCGGAGAAGGTGGCAAAGCCAAAGACTTCATTGGCCTCGGCTTGAAGGATGGACACCTGGTGTTCAGGTGAGCGGGGGCACCCAGTGTCACCCTGGGGTGCGCCGTGACACCCATGGGTGCCCTGTGCCACCCAAGGGTGCCCTCTGTGCTGAGCGTGTGCCACCCTTGCAGCTACCAGCTGGGCAGTGGTGAGGCCGCCATTGTCTCTGAAGACCCC